>VZTB01017146.1:357905-380396 GCA_013397245.1 Thryothorus ludovicianus | reverse complement strand
GCCCATGGCACAATTCCAGCTGGCAAGGAATATTTTTTCCATTCCTGCACCATTTTCATTTAAATAAATTGTTGTTAAACTATGCCAAAAATCTATAAAAATGGCCACAGGCACTTCATTGACAGCTATAGCAATTCTATAGGATTATTGACCCATCCTCAAGAACCTTAAAGAGAAACTAAGCCACCAGGAGAGATGTATAGAGCAGCTCAAAATACAAAATAAATTTATTCAACTCTATTGCTGGAAGGCTCCCCCCTGCCCATGAGGGACACTCATAATGGCCACAAAGAATCCAACTGCCTTCAATCTGTTTGTTTATTAATTCTTATAAAATTTCATGGCATTTGTACAAGGCAATATTAGTCTGACTGCTATAGGGTTTGCACAGGCTGACTCCTCTGTTTAACTTCCTATATTCTAAATAGGTGCCATTGACTTTCATGAGTCTGCTTGTAAGTAAAGACAACTTAGAGGATCAAAGCCCTATAAACTGTGTCATTAAATTTTAAGAAGTCAGAAGCTGCACGTTCTCTTCCCAGGCTGTACCAGCATCTCCCATGAGTGCTAATGAGACCACTTCTCATGTCCCTGTTCTCCGGACATCAGAAGACACAGATTTGACTTTAGGCTTGATTGTACAGATGAAATTAAGCAATAACTCATGAAAATCAGAGTAGGTTTACGTGGCAGTCAAAATATAGGTGATGTAGTTCATGTCCGTGTTGAGAACCCTCCTGAAGTTCAGTTCTCTTAAAACACATGATGCAATTGGTCTGTACAGTAGGTCAGCAGAGCTCATTAGAATCAATTCTCCGTGTGTTTGTCAATAATTTCAGGAGAAAAAAAAAAAAAAAAATCTGTGCTGAGATTACCAGAGTGATTCAGCTCAGGAATGTGTGGGAAAGATGATTCAGATTTTAGCCAGTGACTGTCTCCTCCATACCTTGTAGGAGAGTTTTCCTGGAAATCAGGCAGGGTTTTACTGATAACAGGTTTTCATGGAGTAGGAAGTGAGAAAGGAGAAGTGGGGAGGACTCTGTCTTTCTAGAACCTTTTCAAGTCAGTGAAGAGGTTTGAGAGAAAGGAGGATGAAATGGGAGGATCCTTCCAACACTGGCTTTTTACAGCTATCTTCAAAATGAATTGAGAAATGGAAGCTGATGAAGAACCCTCAAGACAAGGATTGTTCAGCAGATGTTCTTTGGCTCTGCCTGAAGTGCAGAATGGAGGACAATTTCCAGTGACTCCAGGACTGGACACTTCCCTCCACAGGCACCCCTGGCTGTATTTTCCACAGCTGAGGGATTGAGGGAGTCCTGCTGCATCCCATTCAGCTCTGTCAGGGAGGAGATGGGCACCAGCCCCACGGGGCATTCCTGGAGCCACTCTGCCCTGCAGTTCCTCTGTGACAGCTCAGGGGACGTGACAAACACCCCTGGGACTTCCAAGCATTTCTACCAGACACCATCCAAGATGATCAGCTACTGAGTCACCTCTGCAGCCCTTGGCTGTCACCTCCTTGCAAAGGCACAGCTTTCCCTGAGTTCTGTGAGCTTTTCTGCAAAAGGGGCTTTCATCCAAATAAACGATTTGGATATTTCATCCAAATAAATTTGGAGGAAAGTGAATGGGAAAGAAGTCAAGAGGCAAACTCCTGTCACCATACAGCAAATGCTGCTTTTCAGGGCAAACCAGGGAGTAGCACCCAGTGCAGGTTCCAGGCAGCACCAAAACCCCAAGGAACACCTTTTGTAGGGACAAACATCCCTGGAAAGGTGGATGGTAAAACAAGCATATCCTGGACATGGGGCACCAATAAATCATTCATGAAAAGAATAGGAAATATCATAGCCAGGGCAAAGAGAATGCTAATTTGCTTTGCAACCTGATCAAATGGAATGACTGGCCTTGAGGGATGCAGCCATTTTGGGGGTTGATTGCTGCAGTTAATACAGAGCATTAACTTTGCAGCTTTGCTCCAGGCAGAACTTGTCCCAAGTGATCTAAAACTTTCAATGCACTTATTCTATCAGAAGATTTGTGTGTGTGTGTGAGACTGCCTAATTAATGAGTTTCTTTTCAATATTAATATGCAGAAAAGTTTACTGCCTCAAAGGTGTGTCAATATATACATTTTTCTGGTTAAGGAAGTTTGCCTTTGGCTATTCTAAAATATAAAACTATTAATTAAAGTATACAGTGCTTTAGAAAAAAAAGAGATCGAATCGCTGAACTCTTTGGGGAGAATTGCTACAGAATTTATGCCAAATGTCTCAATTAATTGATATACTAAAATGAGCAACCTGGAGTATTTTAGTAAATATTTTTCACAAGTTTCAGCTATTTCTTCCCAGTCATCAAAGAATACTGTTGAGTGATTTCAGACCAGGTGGANAAAAAAAAAAAAAAAAGCACAAGCTCCTCCCAAACCTGTTGAGTTGCTCTTTTCCCTGCATGAGGAGCTGCAGAGAGGAGCTGCAGGTTGCGCTCTCCACACCTCAGACCTGTGCCTGGCAGAAATCAAATGCCACCAGGTTGGTCCTTTCCCAGACATCCTGTGGTCGGTGCCTTCCGAGGCTGTGGTGGCCCCTCCTGACAAGAGCAGCTGATTGCAGAGTGCCTGTCCTCAGCAGCACCTCCCACCCTGCCCCTCGGATCTGGGAGGCACCAACAAGGATGGAGGAGAAGGAACATTATTGCTTTAATTTTTACATATGGGAA
The DNA here is from genome assembly GCA_013397245.1 of Thryothorus ludovicianus. Classification (NCBI taxonomy): domain Eukaryota; kingdom Metazoa; phylum Chordata; class Aves; order Passeriformes; family Certhiidae; genus Thryothorus; species Thryothorus ludovicianus. Next base: position 377,672 of record VZTB01017146.1, on the reverse strand, counting down.
ACTAGGCACAAATGCAAGACAGGTCTCCAAAGCAATTTCTTCATTATTTTGTCTTGCCTAAAGAGCTTCAAAAACAATTTTCTCCGAGTGATTTTGTCAGAGGTTATAGAGGAAGCCTCTGGAAAAGCCAAAGGCCAAGAGCTGTGTACAAAGCCAGTATTTTAACTGTATAACTATTCTTTCTCCCCAGTGGATGCCTGTATAAAATATTTACCAAATTATCCTTCCCCTTTTTAAATTTCCCTTAGCATATGATACTATCCTTTCCTACCTGGAAAATCCTGCCATCAACCTCTCCCAGTGACTGCTTAGTATGCTGAGCACAGCCTTGCAAAGTGCTTCAGAGAGCCCTCCCAGCTTGTCTGGACCCCAAATTACTGCCTGCAGACACCACAGCAAACATTCCAAGAAAGTGGAAGGAAATAATGTCTCTTATCATAATCAGTCTGATGAGCTGATGAGGGACAGCTGATGTCCATGGAGCAGTGCTGGAGTAAAGGATAAGAAATTGTGGCTGCTGTAACAATATAAACAGCCCAGGAGTGTCTTCTCACAGTGGGATGTTTGGGAAATTTGAGTGGGTTTCTTTAAGAAAGATCTTGGGGCCAGAAAACTCTTATTTTGCAGACACAGTGCTCTAGTTTGGGTTTTTTTTTCCTGAGCAGGTGATTGTTATATTTCATGTGCAGGGTTTCCATAAGCCCAAGCTGACTGGTTGCTATAAGGTGAGAGAAGTAGTAGCAGGTGCACAGTCTTCTTGCTCCTTTAGTTTCCTGCTTGCTGGGGCTAAAAGAAGGATGGGAGAGAAAGTCAGGAAAAGGAAAAAACTATGAAATATGACTTTTCTTTCTTCCCTGCAGTTGCAAGACAGGTCTTTGCAGCATAAGAGATAAGCAGCTGCTCAATGTAGGAGCAGTAGAGTTAAAAAAAAAAATCATATGCTTTATAGATGTTATTTGATCTCTACTAAATACACTGAATATGGGATTTTTGCATGGGGCTTTGATCTCAGGGAAGCATATTCCAGCCGAGCTGCTGCCACCCCTCTAATGAGTGGTGTTGGAGGCCCTACACAAACCACTGCTGGTGAAAGTGGGGAGGAAGAATGCAAACTCTGGCATCCCTGCTCCAAAGTAGGTCAGGCTCCTCCACAGGCAGCAGCAGCACATCTCCCGTGCAGGGTGAGGAGCTGCTGAGGACAGGTGGGGTGTGAGGCAGAGCAGCTCCGTGTGGCTCAGCCCATGGTCACAGCTCCAGAGTGGGAGCTCAGGCAGCCCGGGCTGAGAGCTGCAGAGGGCTGAGATGTTGTGACAGCATGTGCCTCCTGTCTGGTACAAACCCATCCTGGACTCGCTTGCAAAATCCGGAAGTGTCAGCAGAACAAAACGAAAAAACAAACGCAGAAGGATTTTTATTCTAGGATTTGTACATAACTTGGATCTTGCAATGTTTAAGAGGCTGTGCTCCCTCTGTATTCAGCTGCAAACACATGCAGGTGCCTTCCAGCCCTGTTCAGCAGTGAGGCTGCTCACAGGTACCTCCCTGGCTCTACAGGAGCAGACACTGGGCTCTCCAGTGAGTTCTGACTGGGTGCCAGGCATTTGGAGAGCCAAGCTGCTTTATCTGCACGGCTCAGAAGACTCCCCACACACAAGGTCTTCTTAGGATCAGGAACACCTCTACTCTAGGGGAGTCCTAATTCACAGCTGACATCTAAGGTGCTGCAATCACATTAGTAATAGACCAGCTAAAACAGGGAAGGAGCCTTTACCTGCTGCCAACTCCTGTAATAACGTGTCCTAAGAGCACTTTCTTGCTCTTTCAAGTCATGCACACACAAGTAACTTTACAAAGTGGTCTCTTGTCTGGGCCTCACAAACTTGTTTTACTTATAAGGTGTCACAGATTGGAGCAAGGACTGCCAGAGGGGAAGCAGCCTAACATGGGATTGCACCACAGAAACCACCCAGCTGCAGTGGATTGCTCTTTTTGCCATAGGCTGACTTGCTTATGCAGGTTTGCACTGTTATCAAATGTTTGTTACGACACGGGAAGAAATACTGAGCTGAGCCAGGCCTGTGATCTGGATTATCCACTCTCTGCTTCCCCACAGGAGCTTTATGGAAAGAGTTTTCCCTACTAACCAAAAAAACCCTCATCCTGAAAAGCCTATCTGTGGAAGAAGAGACTGGAAGCAAGTGTCTTTAAAGAGAGTTTCTCAGTCACCTGGAGCAGCATGAGAGATGTTATTAGACCAGCTGGAAAGACTCAGACAGAAGAGGCCTGAGTGCCAGCCTACAGGCTGTTAGTATCTCTCTAATTCCTTTCTTAATTTATCAGCTGAGTAAGGGACAGAATTGTGTTTCTGCTTGTTTTCACTTTATAATTTGAAATTTTAGAATGGAATCAGCACACCTGAAACTTTGAAAATCTGTCTGCAGGATATGGGCTGGGATTCAAGGAAACTGCTTTTAATCCTGGCTGCTGGGTGTGGGTTTTCCCCAAATCTCATTTCCTATTGTAGGTTTGGATGAATTCTAACTCCAATTAGCCTTACATAATAAAAACAGAGGGCTGAGTTTCACAGGATGTCTTGCAGGGGCAAGGATATCATAATTCAATGTTGGGCAAGGCTTTTCTATCCTCCATGCCTCCCTTCCCTCCAGAAATTAGGATTTTACCTCCTAAAACATGAGCTTTTTTACAAGCAGTTTAAGGGCTCTTCTTTTCTACTCTCAGGGTCCACCATTTTCAGGTTTTTGCCATGTCCATGCTGGCTGGAAACCTTCTCTTAATTAATGCTGGAACTCTGGTATATCCATATGACTCCAAGGTCTAGGGTTTTAAGAAAAATGCCAGGTGTCAGGAGACTCCTCATAAAATCATGACAGTTAGAAGCTGAATGCACAAAGAACAGTCTTGTACCTTTTCTTTTTTTCTCTAAAGTTACTTCTATTTTAGTGCAAGGAATCCTAGAAAGAAAAAGAGAAAAGTACCCACAAAAGATCCTTGTGTCATGAGGCAAACCCTGGAATAAAAGTCTCAGCTCTGTTCCCCTAAAGAGAAGTAGGCTCTGAAGGTGCAGTCTATCAGACAATACACCAGTTTGTAAAGGTATTGGAACACTTGTTGGAAAAGCCAGAAGCTGCCAGTTGAAAACCGAGGGTTTAAAATGTGAAGGATCAAAATACAGCAACATTAAACCCTTGAAAAAGGAAGGTAAAATTAAACAAAGAATCCAGGCTATGACTGGTTGTCCTCCAGTAATTCTGAAACCTGGTTAGACTCTGAAAGGCCCTGAAAATTTTCCTGGACAGAACTGGTGTTTATAACTTGAAATGATGATGCTGGATGTTTGACTTTTCATTACAAGCAGATTATTAATGTTTTCTCAGCACTGATGTGTCACAGAATTTAAACCACTATTCTGAAGAACAGTGTCATTCTGTAAGCTGTGAAATGTCAGTGGCAGCAAGGTCTGTGAGGATTGTCCCCTCTCAGGGGCCTGCCATGGCTCATCCCCACCCATGGAATGTTGCAGGTGGCCGTGGGGAAAGGTGGGGTATTGTCCTGGAGTTAGGAATAAACACCTCCATTAACCAGGGATGCTTGGACAGCTGTTATTATCTTCAGTTTTTGGGGTTTTCTTTCCATTGACAATAACTTTTTCAACACCTCAGATGTCTGTGGCTGGTTTAACCCTGGTCATCCTGCTCCTCTGATTGCTGGGGCTGGTCTAGAGCTGAGCTGCCATGGGGCCAACCCTCTGAGCAATGTTCTTCTTCAAGGGAAAGAGCTGTTAACCCAAATTACTTGGCAGCTCTAGGAAATTCTAGCAGGTAATTTTTGCAGTGCTGTCAGTCACTCTCAGCCCCCGTGGCTGCACTGGTTGCTCTGAATAACTACAGTAGCTCTGATCATGAATTACTGTGATTTGTCAGCAGTAATATAAACCCAGGGAGGGTTTTGATGCTTTTGCCAGCAACGTGTGAAAGAAAATATTTGAGTGAAGTTGTCTAAGCCAGGTTGGGTAAAGAAAAGGGGGGTTTAAAAAGCCAATCTGACCTGCCCAGATTTATTCCATGCAGTGGTGAAACCAGCCCACTGCCTGGATTTAAGACCAGTGGATATATTGTCTTCTTGAATAACTCCTGATGGGTATTGGACTTCTTCCCCCTAGAAATTATAATACAATTCTGCATACCACCTAAATAATGCAACAATCTACTATAATATCTCTTTTTCTGGAACAATTGTGTATAACACTGGGAAAAACAAAGCATGTCTCTGAATACAAAAATGTCCTTCTGACAAGAATTGCTACAATTTGGACAGTGTGAGTTTTTCCACTGCTGGAGAGCAGAGCAACAATACCACATGGAGCAGGAGACAGGGAATCCACCCTGGTCCTTAAGGTTCAGATCCAGATTTCTCTGCTGAACTGTGCAGAAATCTGATGTCAAAGAGCTATCCAGAGCCCTTCCTAGGTTACTGCAGGAAAACCTGAATTATGTTTTCTGGAGGCCAAGAAGTTCTTGAAGTTTACTGAGTTATCTAAAGAAAAAAGTCAGGTAGCTGCAAAGTGAGTGATAATGATTTTCATTACTATTATATGTACAACTATATATATATAGCTATATACATATATACTAAAATATGTAATTACATAGTGAGTTATATTTATAATTACAGCTATTTTTTCAATCACCCAGGTGTTAGGAAAACTCCTGATGAAAGTTCTCATATTGCAGTGAGACCTTGAAGAAGGGTGACCACATTTACCTCTGCGTCTCACGAGCCTCTTGCAGAATTTGGTCCAGTTTTTCCATGGACTCTTTTATAAACCTGTGTCCTCTGGCAAGAGTTTGAAAGGACGGTGCTCCAGTGTGCATTGGACTGACTTTTGTTCCTCCTGCATCTGCATATGCTGTGTGACAGGCAAGTGGCTGAAGGTTAATTGTTACTCTAGGATATTATGTTCCTTCTCTCTCTTGTTAATTCTGAGGACAGGGTGGGGAAAGAAAATCCCTCATACTTGAACCTTGCTGCAAATGTCTCAATGGCTGCTTAAAACAAATGTTTGTCTTAAAAGAAAACAAAAAAACTCAAAGAAAACCAAACAAAGAAAAAAAACACAAAAAAACACAAAACCAAAAAAACCCAAAACCATAAACAAATAAACGAAACCAGTCCAATGGTACTTCTCCTTTATAAAATTTTAGATTAAAAATCCAAAATTTTTACTTAGTGCTTTTGTGTGCTTATAGCTGAGAGAATAGGTCCAAATCAGACATATCTATTTCTTTGTTTTTTTTGTTGGGGCTTTTTTTAGTGTTGTCAGAAGCTTTGTTTCTTTACCCCCATCAATGTCAGAGCTTCTCTGTAGCTTAAATACCCTGTTTAACAAGGTCAGAATCACTACAAAGAACTCCAAGGATGCCAGGGAGGCACATGGGCAAAAGAGGCATCTTCCAATATTTTCATGTGACTCTCCTGAGTAGAGGAGAAGCCCATTCTGCTCATTTTGCCTGCAAACTTCTCTGGATGGATGGGAAGAGCAGGAAACATGGCAGTTTGAAGAACAGAGAGCAGGGGCCAGAGGCTGGCTGGGGCTTGGGGTGGTCCATGACCTCCAGCCCACTGCCTGTCCACCAGCACCTGGGGGCCTGAATGATGCAGAAATCTGGGCTTTTGCTGATCCCCAAAACTGTTTCCTGCGTGGGCTGTGGAGTAGAGGATCCATTCCCAGCCCAGCTGGAAGGGATCAGGGAGGCAAGGGCAGCTGAAGTGGCCGTGGCACCATGCTCCTGGAGGAGGCAGAGCCATTAGGTGCAGGATAAGGAGCTGATGAACTTCCTGCCAGCACCTGGCAGCTTCATTTCCAGCTCCATCCTTTTAATTCCAGCTTCTCTTTCATCTCTCTGAGCCACGGGGGAGTGGATACATGAGGGTTTCTACCCAATTACTCTTCCCTTTAATGGTGTAAGAATCTGGGGAGCTGCTCCATCCCTACCTGAGGTGGAGGGAATATTCAGCATCCAGGGAGATTTATGCCCGTGACCTTCTGGCTGTAAGGTGGCAGAGCAGCCCATGCTGTGCTACATCTCATATGCATATTCATGGCTCGTTTGTTCACTGAAGAAATGACTGGATTAGGGATGGTTTGAAGGACACTGACCACGCAGTTGAAATACACTCAAGTTGCTCACAAATTAGAACTCCATCATTTTTCATAGTAAATTGGTAACCCCCGCAAATCCACGTGCACTAATTGTTGTTATTGGAATGCTATGTATTTTATTGGATTGGGAACATTTTGCAGCTATCAAGTTGTCAATTATTTTAGCACAACACAAGGTTTCTCATGATGATGGATGGTGATTCTAAATAATTTTTATAAAGTATTTCTGCTTACAGTGGTGTCAGAAAACCTGCTTGCCTGTGAAATATTGTGATTTTTGAAGCACTCACCTGATAGCACTCCTTAATTGTGTAACATTAATCTGTGTGTCAATCAAATGCTTGCAGGCTAACATGTGGAAATTTTTTTCCTGAGGTTTTCATAGAGGGGGAAAAAATTAAGATCATAGAAAACTGTTGGCAGCATATGAAGGAAGAAGCAATGCCAGACTTGTAACCAACCATGAAAATGCATGTCATGAAGAATAAAGAAAAGATGAACCTTCTTCACTAATGAACTCTACTTTTATTCAGAAGGAAGATGTCTTCCGGCAACATGTTTTTTCTTTCTCTCTCTTTCTCCCCACTTCTAACACACTGAGAGAAAAAAAAAATCTCAGTTTTACATGTCTTGAGCAGATTCAAACATCTGTGAATAAATAAACATTAGATACCTGCTCTTTAAGTTTCAAAGTCTTTTTCAGAGATTAGTAAAAGATATTGTTTCATGCCACAGAAATGAAAATTAAGTCATACGAAGCTGCTTTAAACAAAAGCACAGAGTAAGTTGGAAGCAGAGTCTATGAAGTAGTACAGCAATGTCCCAAAATACCTGGAAGATCAAGTACACCAAAAAATACTATCTTGGGTCTAAACATGTTGTCCACTTTCGGACACAGCCAGAAGGGTTGTGCAGGACAAGGAAAGCACCAGAGACCACAGCACAGCAAGTTCCCTGCTTTGGTGGCACTCCCCTTCATCCCTGGCCAAGAAGAGCCACCCCAGAGGGACATCTGTGACTGTCCCTGAACTGGGGATGTTGGTGTCACTGCACCCAGGCCTTTCTGTGAGCTTGTGCCAGCGCAGGATCCTCCACAGCAGGGAATAAATCCTGTCTCAAGCCATGCTCAGCTGCTGCTGCTGCTGCTCTTGGCTTTATTGCATCAAGACATTTGGGGCCACTGCCCCATTTACCTGCTTCCGAATTTGGGGCAAAAAAAGGTCCAGAAGTTGCAAAGGTGCATCCCCTATGGTCCTACAAAGCCCAGCTGTTTGAAGCAGGGTGTGCTGGATCTGCAGAGCTCCAGTGTTGGCTCCCAGTTTCCATCACAGTGGGGCCCTGACAGCTCTGCCCCTGCCCTCTCCCCCTCCAGCAGCACTGACCAGGAATTCCCAGGGCAGGACTGGACTCAAGGCAGTCTGGCACTTATCCCTGTTTATACACCACACAGCCTTTTTCAGCCATTAAATTGATTTTATATGTGCAACTCTGTTTCAGCAATTAAAGCAAAAAACCTTTATAGCTCTTCTGGTTTGAATTGGACCAGTTTCAAACCCAGGTACTAAAATGGATAAAATTATCTTGAAAAGCAAAGGAATTACACTGTACTCCAAGCTTCTCTGCATCATGTTATGAAAGACACAAAGATAATATTTGTATAAATTAAAGCTATTGGAGATGTATGGTATTTCAGTTTCTGCTTCATTAAGTTGTCCTCCAGCCCTGAAGATCCCCAGATCTATTCTGCTGCACTTTTCTTTTTTAAATTTAATCTACCCTGCTGAAGAATGAAAGCTTAAAAGGATATTGCCTCTTTAAATTAAATGTGGAAAAAAATAACAATGGTGGAATTCTTGCTGAAGTGAATGCAATCTATTATATAAGTTCTAGAATTCATAATATTTTTATCTGTCCTTTAGCCTCCCCTCTAGTTCAGCAGTATATTTCTTCACTGTTTCACTAGCACCGCAATTACATTTTTTACATTGATTGTAAGAGCAGAAGAAGCCACTGTGACTATTTAATTTGATTTCACATGTATAACAGACCCTAGGACATGTCAGGATTAATTCCTAATTTGATTAAAACAACTTTTGGAAAAATATCCAATCTTTTCTCTACAGATTCCAAGTAAAGGATTAGACCTTTGTAACTCCTCATGAGTTGTTCAAATCACCATTATTTTAGCTTTATCATGACAAAAAGTTCACTGTTTTGAGGCATGTATTTCATCTTCCTCTAATTTGTAGATATTGGGTTATTCCTCCATGAGATTTTTTTCTCTATGTGGACTGGATGACAATCAAATCACCACTGAAGCCTCTAATTGCTGATGAAAATACCAGGACACTTACATTTTCTCTGCAATCCTGACAATTTTCTCAGGGCCCCATCACCAGCTAAAAAAACATGCCACCCATGCTAGCCAGGAAGAGATGAAGCAATGGTTTAAATCTTGTCCTCATGGGGATTATCCACCCCATTCTGTCCTATATTGGCATCTGCCTCCATGCCACGTGCAGAATGTTCTCCCAGGGCTGGATATCCAAAGATCCCCTTTCAACCAGAGACCCCAGCTCTGGGGCTGGGGAGCAGAAGGCAAGGACTGGGTACAAACAGCCATTCCCAAAAATACAGCCATTCCCAGAGGTACAGCCATTCCCAGAGGTACAGACATTCCCAGAGATGCCAACAGTCACTCCCAGAGGTACAGCCACTCCCAGAGGTACAGCCATTCCCAGAGCTACAAACAGCCATTCCCAGAGGTACAGCCATTCCCAGAGAATCCAACAGTCACTCCCAGAGGTACAGCCACTCCCAGAGGTACAGCCATTCCCAGAGGTACAAACAGCCATTCCCAAAAATACAGCCATTCCCAAAAATACAGCCATTCCCAAAAATACAGCCATTCCCAAAAATACAGCCATTCCCAAAAATACAGCCATTCCCAAAAATACAGCCATTCCCAGAGGTCCAGCCATTCCCAGAGGTACAGCCATTCCCAGAGGCGCCAACAGCCATTCCCAGAGGTGCCTGGCACTGTTACCTCCCCTCTGTGTTCTGGCAAAGCTGTTCTGCTTTGCAGAGAGGAACCTGAGCCAGGGGGAAGGAAAGAGGCTACAAGCTGCATCTCTGGGTGAATGGGTTGGATGTTACTCAGTTCATGAATCCTGCTGCCACGTCTGGTAGATCTGATGGGAATGCTCTGAGAACACCTTAGCAAATTGAGGCTTAAGTCAGGAGAGGCAGAATAATATCTGATTTTCATGAAAGTGAAGCAGACTTAAGCTTGAGAGAGGCAGCAACGTGCTCCTGGCCACCCCAGGGGCAGAACTCCAGGGGCCTGCAGAACTCTACTGCTAATGCTGCTGCTGTCTCCAGCCTGTGAGCAGGAGGGACAGCCTGCTGGGGCTTTTATGAATCTAAACAAAAGGTTTAATTTTCCTAGTTTCCATAATAGGTGTTCAGGTTCGTGGGTTTCTGGGTCATCAGATCTTTGAAGGATGGGGAATATTGCAACATGTCTTGGAGTTATTGTCCTGCTGGGAGAACAGAGTTCCTTTGTAGACAGGTAAATTCCTAGAAATAGAATTAGCAGAACGTAGGTGGAACAGACACCCATAGAGGTGGTGGGATCTCCACCCTGGAAGTTTTCAGGACTTACTGAGGCAAAGCCATGGCTGACTCAATCTGATGATGGCTACAGTCCTGCTTTGAGTGGGGGACTGGGTGAGAGACCTCCCAGCAACACTTCTGTCATGTGGGAGCATGGAGGGACACACTCAGGGAGGGTTTTCCAACATTACCTTGGAGTCATCAGCAGGTTCCCTAATGGAAAGCAGCTCCTCCTGCACTCAGGCTATGAGAGAGGGCTCTCATTGGTGTTCTCAGTGAGAGTGCCCTGAGAAAAGGCAAGTGCAGGCCAGGGAGGGGGAATTAAACTGTGTCACTGAGAACAGCAATTAAAGAAGCCAATTGAGATTTCAAGGGAAAAAGCATAAATCTATAGGGTATATTAGTTAATTAAAACAGAAACATCATCTCCAGGCCCCTTTCATTCACAGACAGCTTCTGTTTCTTGCTAAAGGCACATTGAACTGGCGACAGTAGCTCAAGACAACTGTGGTTGCTTTTGGAATGAAGTTGTTAGTTCAGAAGAGGAACACACCCCTTCCCTGGAGTCCCAAGTTCTTGGCTGGAGGAGATTCCAGCCCTGCTGTACTGCATGTTCAGGGTGGAGCAAGTGATTCAAGCAAAGGCAGATACTGGTTACAGCTTAATTGCTGCTGATTTATCTCTTCCCTGATTTCAGCTATCCACTGGCAGAAGCACCTAACTCCCCTTGGAAGCTGGGGTCAGCCTTTAGCCCCAGCAGTCCAATGTCCAAATTCCCACAGACTCTGTTCTTCCAGGAATGTGGTTGTGGGGCCCTCACTGCATTTCTTCTGCACCCCCTCTGCTTCACAGCAGCAGGTTCATCACCACATCCATTTGCTGGTCAGCCCTGAACCATCTCTGAGTGGGGCTGTTTTCCCTCAGATAACCTTTATCAAAGGGAATATATGAGAGGAAGGCTTGAGTAGATTTTGGGTCCACTGCTGCTGGAGCCAGCAAGTAACAAAGCCAAACACCAGAAAAAGCTTTATGTTCCAGGCTCTTTTGGTTTGGTTTTACTGGGGGAGGGTTTTTTCCTCCCACTTAATGAAAAAGATCTTTTTCTTGCCGTAACCAAGAAAGGAGGCTGCAGCACTTGGCAAACAAATTTCTATTAAGTGCATTTGCTGGAAATGTTTATACTTTGCTCTTGACAACTGTCTTGGATATAGCGAGCATTGCACTCTACCTTGCATAATTCTGACATGGGAGTAAAGTCCGTGTGGAGGAGGTGACAGTGTCATTCCCTGGGACTTTTTTTTTCTTTTTGTATCTGTCACTTGTTGAAATCAAAGGCAATATCTTGTTTTGGAAAATATTTTCCTGCTCTCCAGGGATTCCCTTTCTCCTCCAGTTGAATTTAACAACAGGAGGAGAACATCTTTGCTGGGAGTGAAGAGGAGGTGGGGAACTCCACAAGAGCCAAGAAATCACCATTACCTTCCTTGCAAACTGGCAGATGCTTAACCAGGGGTTCTCTGCCTTCCTCCAAAACTCCCCTTCTGCAGCATGTTGCCTGGAAACCCTCTGCTTCTTCCCCTTTCACATTTAATTACTGCAAATTGCTGAAAACTTTATCTAAACTCCTATCAGACACACAAATCACCATTTGATTAAGGCAGACAAATGGTCCTAAGCAATTCCAAAAGCTGATCTCTGCATGCTTTGGGGTTTTGGAGGGTTTTTTCCCTTACTGTCAGGATTCAACCCAGCATTTCCCAAGCTGAGTAACAGGAATCCGGGCTAATTCAGGAAGGGCCTTGCTCTCTGATTTTGTATATGACTAGAAGATAAGAAAGGATGTAGACAGAGATTAGCATAAGAGACTTGTTAAATGAATATGAATGGGTGCTCTGGCAGCTAAACAGATGGTGGCTGTTCACTGGCCCCTGTGAAGCGATGCTGGTGGGGTTATCCTTGCAGATGGGTGTCCCCGTTACAGCCTGGCTTCTGCCCCTCCGAAGAGAGGCGGTGAGACGCAACCCGCACGGGGCAGGATTTGCTCTTTGCCCCCAGCCTGTGTGTCTGCAGGCTGGAGGGGCGGATGCCACACGGCGTGGGGAGGGAGCCGGAGGGCAGGAACCCGTCATCTCGGTGCCATGCTAATGCCCTGGGTGTCGCACGGCCGTGGTGCCGGGGCTGGCACGGCTCCCTGACACCGAGGTTGCATCCACACAGGTGTGGCTTCCCGGCACTGCAGTTCCCAGAGCAGAGCCCGCAGCCCTGTGCCCCGCACGGAGCAGGAGACGGGCGGGTGCAAAGATGCGCACCACGGAGACAGCATCACCTCCGGCTGCAAAGGGCAAAACGAAAGGTTTGAAGGTTTGAAACCCTCTCTTCTCACACGAGGGAGTCACATGAGAAGATGGGTGTGAACAGGGGGCCAAGCTCCTGAGTTTGATTCTGGTTGTCTTTTCTAAAGTGGTTTCATCAAAGGCCATGAGATGCTCGCTCTGAGCATCATTTGCAGTCCCCCCCAGGACCTTCTCAGCTTGGGGAACAGGCTGCACCGTGAAGCTGCTGGGAGTCATTCACTCTGTTGTGACTGGAGTCCCCAATTTAGAGAGGCTGGACAAAGCAGAGAAGAAAGACTAAATCACGCAGATGACTTCTAGCAAGAATAGTCTCCCCCAGGTCAGGAATGCAGGCAAACCTGACCCGAGGGCTAGCTGCCCTCAGGGCTTGCTTTTATTATTATTTTCTCCCTCTGACAAACGCCTGGCTGCCGATTCCACTGCTACCCAGATCGCACTGCCCCTGCAAAGCACAACGAGATACAGAGGCCCCAAAGAGTTAATTCAGACTGAAGAACCAAAACAACACCCTAGAGCCAGGCTTTCCCCCCTGCTCGTGAGAATGCCGGTTCCCATCCAGCTCTGCCACTTGCAGCTCTCCCAGTTAACAGGTTGTTTGTCTTTCAGTGGATCGGAGGGAGTCTGTGTAAACCTCCATGCAACTGACTTTAATTACCTGCCAAACCTGCAGCAGGGCATAAGCCCACATATTGTATGTGACATTACCAGTAGAGCAAGTACTGGAATGCAGGGGCTAGAATAATTTGACAGCTAACATAAAGCACCATGATTTATATTTTGGTTATATTGAGATTTTTTCCCCCCTCTTTGAGCACTCATATAAATATTTACTTGGATCCTAGGACCTTGCTTAACCCTCACAGTGCCACGTTTCATCGTCTTCCTTTTTTCTTTTTTTTTCCAGTGTTTTTGTTTTTCAGCAGCTACTCCAAAAATGCCTTTCATTTTAAAACATTGAAGATTTACACCAAAAATAACTTCACCTTTAAACTGTTTCATCTGTAAACAATGTGATTCAGTAATCTTTATATATTTATTGCAGACTTCAATTGAAAACAGATTATGACAAAGGGTTTCTTTTAAAAGATACATGACTTTTTAGTAGGAACATTGGGTTTAGATTGTAAAGCAGACATCAGCTGATGTTTCTGCTTTGTTTTAAATTTTACCCAAGCTATTTCATTAATTATTGAGCTGAGTAACATGACTATATGGTCTGTTTATTTCAAATTTAAACTTCTTTGCTATTTAAGGATTCTTATTCTTTTGTGTCACCTCATGGTTTTAGTCTCCATGCAGCAGGACAGAAATCACTACATAAGAGAGTTCTGATAATACAGCAAATCAGAAAGCCTGGATTTTATTATTATTATTATTATTGATATTATCATAATTCCTGTCTGTCTATCTGACTTGAGCATGAGACGTAGACCCAGAGGCCCTCAGGTATTTGCTTAATACCCTACTCTTTTGGGTGCCTGACTTGAGAGAAATGGGGATCTGGAAATCCCCTTTTAAAACCTTTTTCTCCTAACAAACACCCTTGTTGCCCCTTCCACCCCTCCATGGAGCGGGTTAACCTGTCACTGCACAAAACTCGTGCTGGCCCTGATGAATTTGTGCTCTTCAGCCCTTGAGATCCACACGTGCTCACAGACCAGTGCAGCGCTGCCACTGCAATACCCAGAATAAAACACTTGATCCAGGGGTCAAGGCTGACATAAAAATAAGGATGGCCTGTGTCAGGAGGAGTTTAGCAGTCCTCTCTTGCTGATGTCCTGAATTCACTCGGTTTATCAGCCTCAGCCACTGTGCAGGCTAGAGCTCATACTGCCACTGCAGCTGCACTGACACGACATGTGGAGCTGGATGTCGTTGGACAACGAGCCACAGGGGCACCAGGCTGAGGAGAAATTTAAAAGCTTTCCTTCAGGATCGCATGAGCAGAGATTTCAGACTCAAAACCTTTTTTTTCCTGAAATTGTTGGCTGCCTTAAATAGAGGGAAAATGCAGATCTGGAAGCTGTGAGTGTCTGTGTTAGCTCACAGACCTGTTTATAATTATATGTTCCCTTTCTTGTGTTTGTAGAAGCTTTAGGTAATAAGTGCACTACAGCACAGGAGCAAGGAAGAAGCAGTTAGCTGAAGAGCAAGGGGTAGGTTTATTGCCCTCTGTAATTTCTTTTGTGAAAGGGCTCCCTGAACCAGCAGAGGAGTTTCAGCTCCATTCCATAGAAAATAAAACAGGACCCATGGACACACGGTATTAGAAGGGCTCGTGCTGCCTTCCCACCTTGCTGTTTATTCCCTGGGGGTCAGTGCTCCTGTCCCTGTGTGCTGGGAGGACAGGCAGCACAGAGCTGGCCTGAGCCCTGCTCTGCAGCTCACCTTGGCCAGGTCACCACAACCCTGCAAAAGGTCAGTGGCTTCCTTTAATAAATAGACTGAATTTCTGCTTGAGAAGGAGTAAGTACTGTTTGTTTTTAATAATGCAGATTTCAGGTGCTTGGCACTGATTTCTTGCCACACTTCAGAAAAAAAAAAATGGTGTTGACCACAGTGCCCTTGTCACCATGTGTTTAATATCCTTTATAAAGCCAGGAGCACCTTTCTGGAAACAAATGGAGTCTCATTAGTGGGAAGTCAAGGCTAAAGCAGAATCAGATCTTCACATTTTATCAGAGGGAGGTTGCAGGCTTCGATAGACAAACACAGGCACAAGCAATGCCCGTATATTTGCAATCCATATGTGTTATTGCAATATGGGATGAAAACATCCCAGTTTAGAAATAATCTCAGCTCTGTATTTGTGTGGACATGTCCTAGGATCTCCTAGCATTGCAGTAAAAGCTAGAGTCTGCAGAGAGAGTACAGTTTAAATGATGTATCAGAGCAGCACAGTGACATTGGCAGTGGAGTTTTCTCTGGTATAAACCTTCACCCACTGCCTCCAATAACGAGGAAAAAGGCAGAAGAAATAAGTTTGAGATGTTTCTTTAAAGAAAGCACTAAACTTGGTAAAAGGACACAGCTTTGCTACCTTGCTCTCTGCCCCTCATGCCTCAGGATATCATAAATTTTTGATACCAATAAAACAGAATTTTTGATGAGCTGCTATTTTGCATTAAAGCAACTTTACATGCAAAGATTGCATAATAGGAAGTAAAATTGAATTTTGCCTCAGAACAAGTTCTTATTATTAATTTAAGTGTTTTTTATATATTTTAGCAGCAGCTTATCATTCTATATATTTAATTTCTTTCAAGTGAGAACACTTAGCATTGGTTTCCTTGTCTAAACAAATCTTTTAAGAGAACACATGTATAAAGTGGAAATGCAGTGTTTTCAATATGTGCCTTAAGACAAACAGAAAAACTTTAAAAGGGAAAATAAAAAAAGGCAGAGGACAACTATCTCTAAAACCTACCAGCAAGCTCCTTGGGACAGAAAACATGTCCCTTTCTCTATGTGGAATAATTTTTCTCTTCTTTACTGCACTGTTTATTCAAATCATATTGTGGCAAAACTGTAAATACAATAAGCCCTCATTGGAGCAATTCTTTTTAAGGCAAAGGATTTGCAGTACCTTAGGTCTCAAGTCTAGCACAGTCCATTTCCTGACACTTCCACACAGCATACAGGACCGTATCACAAATATAAATTGGCTCTTCCCTGTCCTGGATGCATCAGCAAGAAAACGTTTTGCAGCACTTCATACTGCATTCAGAATTTACTACTGAAAGACATCATTTAAAAATCAAAAAAAGGCAGAGCTTGTAAGGTTTTTTAACCCCCTTCTTCTTGTTCTTCTTTCATGAAACAGAAGTACAGTGTGGGATCCTATCAGACCACTGCGTGCAACGTTACTGAACCCACCATGCAGGATTATGCAATAAGTATGTGTGTGTGTGTGTGCGCCCTCATAACTTCAGATATAATGCCACCCTAATGGAGTGAAACATCATGATTTAAAAGGGAAAAAAGAGAGAAAAAGAGATTAAAAAGAGAGAAAAAGAAAGAGAGAGAAAGAATGAAAGAGAGAAAGAAAGAAGGAAAGAGAGAAAGAGAAAAAAAAGAAAGAGAAAGAGACAAAAGAGAAAGATAAAGAGAAAGAGAGAAAAAGAGAAAAAGAGATAGAGAGAGAGAGAGAAAGGGAGAGAGAAAGAGAGAGAGAGAAAGGGAGAGAGAAAGAGAGAGAGAAAGAAAGAGAGAAAAAGAGGGAGAGAAGGAGAAAGAGGGAGAGAAAGAGAGAAAGAGAGAAAGAAATAGAGAAAGAAAGCGAGAAAGAGAGAAAGAAAGAAAGAAAGAAAAGAAAGAAAGAATTAATTGAAACTTATCCAAGTAGAGATTTAAAAGATAGAAAAAGGAGCCCCGGGAGCCGAGGCAGGGGAGGATGCTGGCAGCGGAGCCGGGCGCTCGGCAGCTCCGCGGCCGGCGGAACGCAGCGGGCTCCCCGCGGAACCCGCGCACGGCGCTGAGCGGCAGCAGAGCCAGAGAGGGCCCTGCGAGTGCTGGGGGAGTTTTAGCTGTCCTCCCCGAAACCCGACACCCCCAGCCCCGAAGAGCTTCCCTGACCTTGGTCTGTCAATCACCGGCGCAGAGCAGCCTGCTAGAGCCAGGCGGGCACTGCGCCAGCCCGAGGGAGAATGGGGAAGGGAGGCGAGGGGGGAGGGAAAAAAAATTAAACCCTAAACCAGCTGGGAACAGTTATCTCGCAAGCCCTGGCTCATCCTTATAACACATCTCGCCTGCCCACCTCAATACGGAGCAACTCATCTGCCGGCCGGCAGCAGCGCTCGGCATCTCTGGAAAGTCTTAGAGTGATGTTTCTATCTTTAGTTCAAAACGTCTTTTTAGTCTTAGATGTCTCTGTTTTGGAATTAAAGACAATCAGCTTTATACACTCTCCTGGAGGGGAGGAGGGAAGGGAATATTGAGAGGAGTCTATTAAACGGTTGGCAGCAATAGTCTGTAAGCTCTGTGTCAGTAAATGGGGGTGAAAGGGGGGGCTGTTGCCAATTGTGTTTCCTGTCTGAGTGTCTCGTTCAATTCTGGGAGCAGCCGTCGTCGGTCGTCACCTCTGTCCCGGCGCGGGGTGCGGAGCTAGCTCTGGCTGTTAGCCGTAGCTCTTAAAAAACTGCGACATCGAACAAAATAACGTTATTTTCACTGAAGGGAATCGTCACTACATGAGATCACATAGTGAACCGTCGTCCGGCAGCCAAATTTAGCGGCGCAAACCTTGGGCCTTTCCCCGTCACACACCCCATCATCCCCGGAGTGCGGGGCAGCCGCCGGCCCCCGCCGGGCTGCTCTCGGGGGTCTCCCATCGCCGCAAAGGCTCCGCTGCTTCTGCTCCCAGCGCATCCCAGAGCCCCCGAACCCCTGCTCCGGCCGGCGGTGCACGGGCCCGTCCGAGTCCCGGTCCCGGTCCGGGTCCGATCCCGTCTCGCTGTCACGCTGACCCCACTCTCTCCGAGGTTTCGAAGCGAAAATCGGGGTGAAGGCCTCTGCAGCCGGCTTTGGGGACACAATTTGCAGCATCTTCGCTCCGGAGAGCGCCGAGGGCGAGTGCCGGGTGCCTGTCCGGTTCCCGGAGCGGGAGGTGGCCGGCGCTCGGCCCCTCCGAGCCGGGGCAGCAGCTGCCGCCTCCGGCCTCCTCCGGGCCAGGGGACGCCCGGGCCGGCCGGAGCTGCAACAGCTCCCGGGAGCCGAGCTGGACCCCGGCCCCGGCCAGGGACTGCGTGGGGACAAGTGGCGCAAAGGACGGGCAGAGGAACCACCGGCAAAGCAGCAAGTCCGAAGCGAGGGGAAAAGAGGGATTTGGGCAGGATGCACTCTGTCCCCCGCTGCCGACAGCAACTTCTCCGCGCTCCAGGGCAAGCGGGGAGCCCCGGGCGGGCGGCCCCGAGCTGACCCGCGCAGCCCCCGCTGCCTGGGGAGCACCCCGCGGGCAGGCTGGTGCCGGGAGGAAAAAGAGGGAAAAGAGGAGTTTTCCCCAGGCTGCAAGTAGCTGCTCTCCGTGGTGCCCTGTCTGATGTGTCAGCCCTTCGCCGATCGGTGATGAACGGCGAGAGATCAAAGCCGGTCCCCGCCGATGGCAATAGGCGAGCGGAGCGGAGGGGAGGGGGTCTCCCCTCGCTGCTGGGGCTCCCCCGGGGGTGCAGGCAGCGGGGCACAGGCAGGCGCTGCCCGCCCCGGTACCCGAGGGGCTGCCTGGCTCCGGGGCTGCTGCCGCTGCCCTCAGGGCAGAGCCTGCCCAGCGAGCACAAGTGTGGGAGGGTTTCGGCCCCTCGGTGTGTCAAAACCCCCTCGAGCCCCCTGTATGGACAGAGGAGCCGGCCCGACCCCCGGCCGAGAGGGACGGAGGGACCCGCGGCCCGGACCCCGCTCCTCGCAGCGCCGGCGGGGCAGAGCCCGGCCGGTCCCGGTCCCACCGACCCGGGCTGAGATCCGGCGGGGTTCGGTTGCATTTTTCTTTTCTTTTAAAAGGAATAAATTGAAGCCCAGGAGTGGTGCCGGGCCAGCAGAGCCCCGGCCGCCCGGGCCGTGCCGCGGGGCTGCCCCGCCGCTGACACCGTTCTGTGGTGGGAATCTGGAGGGCTTTTCTAAGGCCTGTTTTTCCTACTTTTTTTTCGTTGTTGTTGTTGTTCAATTAGCCCTAGTGATTTATTCAATGCATGCATGAGGGGACATTAATATGCGGTGGCAGTTCCCACAAACAATATTCCTCTCAGGCTTTCTGCAGCCATAGCATTTACTGGCAATGGGGGAGGCTATACAGGGAAAGCCAGGCTCTCCCAGTCTTTTCCTCTGCAAACTCCTGTGCCCCCTTGGCAGGGCAGCAGGGTACGAGCTTGTTCTCCGGGCCTGACTCATGTAGCCGGGGGGCTGGGACGGGCCCCGGCCCCTTCCAAGCTCCCCCAGCTCAGTGGCTGGCCCAGCTGGCTCTGGCAAGGCAGAGATGTGGATGAGATTTGAGAGGGGGGGTTTGTTTTAAATTGCTGCATTTGCTTTTAAATTATTTCTTTCCACATTCTGTCTTTAACCTGTTAGTTCTTCAAAGGCACTTATGCCATCCCTGCAAAGAACAGCTCGCAGCTGCTGGGACGAGGAGCAAGGCAGAGAGAACCTATTTTTTCTGGTTGTGTGGTACCTTGGATTTTGTTTTTAGGAGGGATTTAATGTTCAACACCGCTTTCACACTTAGACAGCATCAGCGTTCAGACTGCGACCCTGCTCGGGGAGCCCCTTTCCCACACCTAGGCAAGGACCAGGGGCGACTTTTAACCTCCTCCTCCTTCAACTTAGGGAGCCGTGTGGTTATTCTGCAGTGAGAGCAGCTGATGGATGGCGGTGGACACACGAGGTGCTGAGCACTTGGGGGTGGCGGGAAGAGATCTGTCCCCTTCCCCACATGCATCTAACGAGTCTTCGGGGGGGTGGAGGGGAGAAGAAAACACAAACAGCCCCAAAACGGAATAAATTCAGTGTGCAGATGGAGAGAAGGAAAGTGAATGGGGCAGCCCGGATCCCAAAGGAGCTGGGGAAAGGACAGACTTGTCAAGTCCTCTCCTTTTCTAATGGAAAAAAAAAAAAAAAAAAAAAAAAAAAAAA
>VZTB01017146.1:332873-351112 GCA_013397245.1 Thryothorus ludovicianus | reverse complement strand
CTCCGCACCCGCAGGGGGAAAAAGAGGCGCCCACCTGCCTGGCCCCGCAGCTCTCCTCCCCGCCGAGCACTTCGAGAAATTTTTTTTTTTTTTTTTAATTGCCACCTTCTTCCCGCATCTGAAAACCGCTAACCGAGCTGCTTCAATTTTTTTTTGCTTGCTTTATTTTAAGATCCGGTTTTTCAAGGTTCGTTTCGAGGAAAAAATTGCTTCTTCCCGCTCTCCCTTCACTTCCCCCTGCCTTCCACAAACTCTCGGCCAAAATCGGGACGAGTTCAGAGAAAATGATAATGTCATTTCTGATCAGCTCCAGCGGCACGTCCGCCCAGGACAGGGCAATAGGGGTCCTGGAGCCATGGAGATTTGAAATGTCTCCCTTAAAACTGCAACCTACAGATACCTACCCGTGTTTGTTCAGGTGGGGCTCTGCCTAAATCGGGTCAGTGACATTTAGAAAGGGAATTACATTACGTTGGCATCCCAATCCCCAGTTCTTAGAAACAGCAGGTATAGGTACGCAGATGAAAATTAAGACGACTGCTAAGTAGTTTCCATGCTCGGTTCTCTTAGAAGCGCTCCTCGGTTTTGGTAGCTGACTGCTACTTTTGCCCCAGAATTAGCTTTTTGAATCCCGTAACATCAGCGGGTTATGCTGACTGAAATGGGAGTTTTGTTAACAAACATAGACCCAAGCCTAAGTTACCCGTGGCCGGCAGCCGGCACTGATGGAGAAAAAGAGCATCGCTTTCTTAATTCCTACCTCCTCTGGCTTACTTTTAATTTCCCAAACCCCAGGCAGACGCGGTGCTGGCTGTCAGGATTTTTTTCCCCAGTGTAAGCAGCGAGGGACCTGGTTAATCATCTATCGCAGATACATGTGCATGAGAAAGAAAAGTGTTGATGTTTGCGTGTTGGGGCTGATGGGAATGGCCCACGAATTTAGGATTAAATTACTACTGGTAATCATAAGGCTTTGTTTCCCTCTCGCTCTCCCTTTTCTGCGGGGATTGTCAAAGTAAAGCGGGCAACATTATTTGGAGAAAGTCTGGAGAGCGACTTTAATGTATTAAATAAGCGATTGAACCCTTCTGGGTTAACTGGGACCTCTTCAGATTTTAGCCCGAACCCGTTAAGAGCGGGGCAAATCCCAATACTAACTCTAGACACGTTTTCACAGGTGAATCTGGGAGAAGGGAGCGGACCAACACTTCAGAAGGGTAGGTTTTTAGGGGGTCATTTTTCTTTCCCGAGGTTTTGCAGTGTCCAGCGCCAAACACCCGCTGAGCAGCGAGGCTCAGGGAGCGCGGGCGGCGGCTTTGGGGTTCGCTGGGTCTCGGGGGTCGTGCGCGCTCCCGGACGGGTGTTGCTGTACGGGACAGGGGGTTTAGGGTGTTGCTGTACGGGACAGGGGGTTTCGGGTGTTGCTGTACGGGACAGGGGTTAGGGGGGGGCTGAACGCCCCGCGATGAAGCGGAGCTGTGCCGGCAGCGGGGCCGTGTCACCGGCGGGTCCCCCCGAGCCCCCGCCCGCCCTGGCAGACAAACACAGACACCCCAAAACGCTGCAGGGCGGCTCGGGGGGGTTAATGCGGACGGAAAAGGGGAGCGACGGCTCCTGATGGGGGGATCCCGGTGGGCACCGCAGCAGCGCACGTTCAGGGGATGCCCAGGCGAGGCTCCCATCCCAGCAGATTCGGAGGTTGCTGGACCCACCAATGAGGGTTATTTGCTTTTTGGAGGGGACAACGGCCCCCCGGTGCTCCTCGGGGTTAGCCCGGGACAGCGGCGAGGCCCGGGGGGACAGGAGGGGAGCGGCTGCTGCTGCTGCTGTGCCCGAGCCCTGCCTTGTGCAGGGAAAGAAGCACAAGCCCTCCGTGGCACCCTCTGCAGTTGGCTCAGGGTCTCGCTGCACTCCGGGGTTGGGAGGAGGGGGTGAGAAAGAGGGTGACTTCCGAACCAAATGGCATCATTTCACTCTCTCTCTCAAGGATGCCTCCAGCAGGGAGGCGAGCAGAGGGCAGAAACATTCTGTTTCTCGTTATTTCTTTCAGCCTTAGCCCCATCATACCATGAATGCATCGGTTCAAACTTGTTTTCAAGAGAATTTGTCTCTCTCACTATTTCCCAACATTGCAGTCTTGTGCTAGCCTCCTTCTCCAATACATATTCTTATTTCCATTTCCATCACTGTGAAAATTGTTTCTAGCAGATACACCTGATCCAGGAGCACAAAATCCCCTGTTTGAGCCTTGTTAGGACCAGCTTTCCTCTTGTGCATGGCTGAGTCCTGCTTCCCACTTGAACCATGGGCATCTTAAACTCATTATCTGAGCCCTTTTAGGAGCTTGTAGCCAATAAACAGCACCAAAACCTTTCTGAGTGATCAGAAGTCGCCTTTGGGGACTGAAGTAGCCAGCAGAAGCTGAAGAACTGTAATTGCTGCAGCTTTATCTTGCAATACCATTTCGTGTCAGTAAAAGGCTTTTCAAACACTTCAGAACTTGGACCACTTCTTACTGGAGAAAAAACTCTCTCCTGCTTATCTGCTTCTCCTAGGATTTCAGATGTCTGGATGCACAGATATCTGGGTGGAAAAGGTGATCTTTTCCCAGGGTTTTTAGTCCCCTTGGAAGAGATATGGAAAAGAGAGATGTCAGAGAGACAGGAAAGGTGTCCTGAACCCTAATGTCACAAAGTTATGAGAAGCCAAGAAATCTTCCAGAAAAGAAAATCCATTTCTGGCCATAATCTGTTCCGTTTTTTTTCAAGGAGCTCAGTGTGAGACTTTTTTGATGATCACATCTTTTGTAGCCTGGAAGGAAGCTCTGGTCTCAGTTGTGCTTGAGGAAAGCCAGGACCATGGAAACACCTTTTCAGAAAGACAGTGTTGCTGCAGGTTCAATGTCCAGAAAGGCTTCTCCAGCAGGGCTGGGTGCATCCCTGGGCCCTTGCAGATCAGGAGGATGCTATTACAGCCCAGGAGTCCACAGGCATGTTCTGACACTCACTCGGACCTGTACCCTTCCATTCAGACTGATTTGTAATTCCTTTTCATTGCACAAAGTCCTGGATCAAAAAAACTGCTTATACAGAGAAAATTTTTGGAATTCCCTTTCCAGCAATTGCTGCATAAGGATTTAAATATAATCATAAAGCCTATACTGTATATTCTTTTTGCTCTTTCCACCTTTAGCGCCCATTAGGGATTTGGTTTTGCTTCTGTTTTGACAGCCCCTGTATATATGTATTTGTGGTTGTTCCGTACTGTTTCCTGATTTAATATCAGTGCAGTTACAGGAGAAGGATGCACCGTTAGCATTTTTTGCTCGAAGTATTTTTCAAGCTCCTTTTTGATGTACTGGTCAGGTTTGCAGCTTCTGTGCTCTTGTTGATCAGAAGAGGAAGGATCGGTTTTGTTGTGCCCTTTGGGAATGAAGCCCTCTGTTCACCTAAGGAATTCAGCTATCTCCCTTCTCTAGCCCCTCCATATAGATCCAGGTGCAGGAGAAAAGTGAGGAAATATTTAGGAGAAGCCTGTTATGCAGTTTAATTAAAGTCCTTTAGTGTATTTCTGAGAAGTAAAGATGAGCCAAACTGGAAACAAGGTGGCTTCTGCAAGCCTCCCCCTTCCTCTCCAAATATTTTTAAGTCCTACATATGTGATGGGAAAAGAGGAGAGACAAAGAAAAGGAACTGTTCTGAGGAAATGCTTCTGTTTGCTTTCCCTGTTAGTCTGAGGAACACTTATTCAGCTGTTACAAAGACATTTCTTTGTAATAAAAATATCTTACAAAGATATTTCTTCTACATATAAACAGATCCACAGCCTTAAATAGCACCAGACTGATGATTTAAAATCAAACTCAGAGTGTAAATTCTGCTTCATTTGCCCAAACAAAATATTTGGCTCATGGTGCAACTCGTCCTTTTGTCTTTGGGAAATAAAACTGAGTTTTAGCCTGTGTGTCTGTGGTTGCTGTGTGACACAAACACCTCCCAGCCTAAATCTCACTAGATCTCCAGACCCTAAAAAAGCTGGAGATGTTTCCCTTCACTGGCCACTACCAGGACCCTGAGGAGGATCCAAGGGGGGTGGATCTGACACGACTGGGCCAGGACATGGGGAGGGCTCGTGGAGCTGACTGCTGCCCCTGGGACAGAGCAGCTGCTCTGTAACTATTTTTTTGCTTGCAGAGCTGCTCTGCAGAGTGCTTAAATGAGTTTGTGCAGGAGAGCTGACAGCACAGAAGTGCTGCAAATCCTCACCCTCTGCTTCCCAGGCTGGCTGCTCTGCAGCCAAGTTAGCCGTGGATCATCCTGGGATCCCATAGCCAGTGACTGCATCCCCTGGGTGGGAGAGGGATACAGGAGAGCTCAGCAAGGAGAGGGGCAGCACGAGGTGAGCACAGGCTGCTGCAAGGATGAAGCTGGGCAGGGAAGGTTCCTTCAGTTCTGTGTCTATTTTAATGGCAATTTGAAGGGGTATTTCAGCTTTGCTGTACCAGGGGAGATTATTTCTGCTGGTTGTCCTCTAGGAGAGTCGATTTCTCATGTGTTAGTGGAGACAAAAACACACCAAAATTTCCAGCCTATGCCCTGCTCCTGCAGCAATCAGTAAATGCCCCTGCTACATCAGGTTCACTTATCCCTCTTTGGCCAAACACTAACATGGGCATTCATTACGTTTTTAAAATACATATATTAATATCAAACATGGCTGAAAAGTTAGGAAAAAATATTCCCTGATATCTGTGAACTAATCTCCACATAAAGAATTTACCACAGCTTTGTACCTTTTCTGAGCATTGTGAAAAAAGAGATTAGAGTCTCCTGGACAGCTTTTTCTAGGATTCTCCAGGCTTTCAGTGTGAGTGCCCTGTTTATCTTCAGCATTAACTCTGCATCTGCAGGGGCTTTAATAAGTGTGTTTTTATCCTTCACACACCCAGATAAAGAGCTTCACCCTTTAAAGCTGTGATTACACCTCAGCAACCTCTCTCTTGGCAATGTATGTGTGGTTTCTGTTTTGTGTTGTTTTCCTGGCTTGAATTAACACATGTTTCAAACCTCTAATGTACTTCTTTAATAACTGACTTATATAAAAAAAGGAGAGGATGAAGAATTTCATCCAAGAATTCCCAGCTGGAGACATCTGTTCAGCAAGTCACCTGATGAACAGCTCTAACCAGCCAAGCGTGAGTTATTTTTATTGGTTCAATGTTTTAAAAATAGAATTATTTTTTTTCTTTTAATTGATACCTTTCTAATGGATTCCTTCACTGGTCTACATGGATTTGGATTTATTTCTCCTGAAGGACTAGTACAGCCCAAACTGAGTGATCCATTCCAAAACCGAGCTGGCCGGCTGAAACCAGTAGGAACCAGTTAAATGCTTGAAATGAGGGTTTCCACTAGGGTAATCAAGTTTCCCAAGAGGTGATGGATTTGATGTATAGCCTGTCATGATGAGTTGCTGGCACTCAGCACCTCTGAAAATCAGGCCATAGCAGCTTTCAGCAAATCTAAAGAGACGGGGTGTGCACGTGCGAGCCGGAGCGGCTGTGGAGAGGACACACGTCTTCATTGATCTCGAAAGGCAGGTTGAACTGTTCTGGTTTGAATCACATGATTTGTCATGTTATTTAGCAGCTGTTAAGCTTAGGTGAGCCTGTAGGATCCTGTCTGGGCACACTCAGCCCTGATCCTCTCAGTTTATTTGCCTGTGCTGCTGCCTGGCTCCTCTGCGAGAGGCTCGGTCCCACGGCTCCTCTTGCAGGACTCCCTGAGGTGCTGTGCACCCTCCTGGGCACCCCTCCCCACCACCCAGCCTCCCAAAGGTGCTTTCTAGATATGTTTGATTTTCCAATTTTCTGTGTTTTATCTGGGAAGACATTAGAGGCTCTTGGACTTTGCCTTGATTTCAAGCCTCGTTCAGAGCAGGACCCCAGGCTGCCATGGGAAGGGTGACCCAAGAGATACAGAAAAGGAGGTGTAGAAAGGCAAAGTGGGTGAAGACAGGCACGTGGGAGTGCCCCTTGTGCTGGGTGTTGTAGACTCTCCTGCTGTCCATCCAGGCAGAAAGCTCTCAGCCAACCTCCAAGCAGTTTGCCTGACTTCAGTGGCCACTCATGGGCCTAAGCCACACATCCTCCTTGAACTGGGAAAAACTGGAGCTCTGAACTCTTCTACACAACCCAGCACAGGGCATTGAGAGGGTGGAGAGCACCAGGAGCCACTGCTCACCTGCACTATACAGGCAGTGGGTACCTGAAGGAAAACTCTGTGGGGACCCCTCTCCTGTGAGCCATGGGAAGGGCTGAAGCCTCCCCAAGGATGCTTAAGGAGGGGAAGTAGTAGACCAGCCCCCCAGTCCTTTCTACACTTCACCCTGATAATTATTTGCTGTTGCAGACAAGTGTGGGACATCATAGGTGAAGAATACACTAATATTTTCCCTTTTTTCTCCCCTTTGGAATAGCTTGAATTATTAATTTATATCTTTCAAAAGAAAGAGAGGGTTTTTTCTCACTTAAGGAAAAAGAAGAGAGGTTTTCTGAAAGCTGTATTTTAATTGAGCCAGGCTCAGGAGAGGGGAGGCTGAGGGTAGAATTGCTGCTCATGGAATTAACTTTATGAAAGAAAAGCAAATCTCCACCCTGTTTAAACATGGGGAAAACATCACAGAGGCATCCTACTGCACCAAATGGTAAACATGTCCATGTATTATATCACTTATGGCTTCCTTACGAGTTTTATGATGCTGTTCTCAATTACTGTGTTTGCATTTGTAATTAGAGTGCAGAACACATTGTGAAGGCAAATTATAGAGCTAACTTGTCCTTTCAAAATAACCCATTTGCTCAGTGTACTCCCAGAAGCATCTCTTTATTCAAGGGACTCCAGTGAAGGAGCAACCTCCTCCGCTGAGGGTGTTGGAATACACACTTGCTGCAGGGAAGGGAGAGGAGAAACACATTTTTGCCCCAGGGTTTTGCTGTGCTTGGGCCTGACCTTCAAACCACTGAAACTCCTGTTGGTTTCTTTAAGCTCAGCCCTCCACAAGTTTGAGCAATTAATGGAACTGAGGGGAGATGAGGGAGAAGAATCAGGTTTTCTTGCTCTGCCACTAATTTCCTCTCTGGCCTTGGCCATGCCTTTGACCTCTTTAATTAAGGAGAGTTACTGGCTAAAACTATCCTATCAAAGTGGCCAAAATCTCCTGTGAAAGAGCTGAGACATTACTGTTCAACCACCAAACATCTAAATAAAGGTGAATATGTAGGGCTGCAGCTTTGTCCTGCAGTGCTTTGCTCCTTTGCAGGAAGGTGATTTTGACAGCAGCTCTTTGGATGCTTTGTGTGCATCCAGCCTTTGCCCTGGGCTGCCCTCACACCTCACACAGGGGCTCAGATCAGGAACAGGGGGGACACCTTGCTCCATGCCCAGGAGAGCTCAAGGTGTCTCTTCTCAGCTCTGCTCTGTGCCTCACGGTGTCACAGAGCAGCTCCTGACCAGCTGCCCTCGTGTTTTCCTCTGGCTACTGAGCATCAGGAGCAGAGATCTGATCTTCCTCTAAGGCAGGTCGATTCTGTATAGAGCAGACTGGAGCCTGGACCAGCTGTGCACTTTGCCTTTGAATTCAGTAGGGAAAAGAGCTGTATCCAAGTCTGAACTTGGATGAAATAATGGTCTGCTTAAAGTGGAAAGGAAGCAAAATGTCACAGTTACTACTGTGCTGTGTTTGCAGAGAATCCTTGCATTTATTGTCTATTTGTTAGTTTTGCAAAGCCTGCACTAAGCAGGAGGACTTGACTTTCAATGGATTGATCTGCAAGCAACATTTTTTCTTCTGTACCTGAGTTGAGAGGGCACAGAAGAGGGTCCTGCAACACGTAGCTCTCCCATAATACATCCTCCTCCCTCCTGGCCATGAGGAGTTACTTGGCTTTGCTCTCTAGCCAAGGTTTTGGAAAAGTCTGAGCTCTGTCCTTGGCCCCTGCCTAGCACACTGCCCACCGGTGTCCTCTGCTTGTGAACCAAGGCTTCATGGAACCAGGCCAAAATTGTGTTTGGAGTACAAGAAAACCCGAAGAAACCCCAAAACATTGCACTATGAAATTGCTATAACCCTCTTTTTCCCCTCTCTTTTTCTTCACTTTTCCCACTATGAAGAAATTTGTCCAACTTTTATTCCCTCACCAGTAAATCCCCATTTAATTTCCAATGCAGATGAGTTAGAAGTTCACCACAACACTGGCTCTGCCCTTGCCAATGCTCAGTTATTAACTCAATTCTTGGTGTCCCTTACATGGGTCAGGAAGGTTGATTCCTTGGCCCCAGCTTTCTATCAGGTGCTTATTCCTTCTGAGCAAAGGTTATGTCACCTTCCAATGACTCATTGGAAAAACTGGTTTTATTACTTTCCCTGGGCATGGGAGAGTTTCAGCACAGCAAGAAGCTGCAGCCTATGGGATGGTCATCCCAAAAAGAATGACTGCCAAGGGGGTTTGGTTAGGGGTTCAGCTTAGTGACTACCACCAAATTGGTTGTTTAATATCATTAAATCCAAGAGAGTTCCTGGAAGAATGAGTTTGAACTTTACAAATTGGGTGATTATTTGAGATGGTGTTTAGGAAGGGCATTCTCTGGTGTTGACATGAGAGAAGAAATTCCAGTGTGGTGTTTTGCAGTGCCAGATGCACTCCAGTTTCCATAACCATGTGTTTAAAATATGGCCCAGGTTCACTGAGCAATGTCAAAACACGTTTGCAAGGCTGACCAGGGAACGGGATACAGCTGCAGAGTGGGCAAGATCAATTTTGTTGGGGGAACAAAAGAGAGAAGGGCATTTGTCAGCCTAAGGATCCCATTTGTGAAACACCTACTGTTGTTTGGGTAGCTGGGATTTAAAATATGTCTGTCATCAGCCTGTCTCTGTGGCCAGTGATGCTGTTTGCTTTGCTCCTCAGCTGTGCTGCTGAAGCAGCTGAGCAGGATGGGTGGATTTCCCTGCTCTTCCCAGCCAGGACAGCCCTGCCTGCAGCACCTTGCTCCCAGGGAACCCTGCAGGCTGCCAGCATCCAAGTGCCACCAAGGGCAAATCCAGAGAGACAGACAAATTCCACAGTGTGAGTTGCAAGTTTCAGCTTTCTGTGGTTCTCTTTTTTGAGGAAAGCCTATTTCAGCAGCTGAAGAAGGAAAACACCCTCCATGTAACACATAGAAGACTTCTTTTTTTAATAAATGCCCTTCAAAACCAGAGAACTTTACCTGCCTTATGAAATCGCATCAATATTTCAAGAAATAGCACAGTGGAAAATTCATATTCATGTTAGATGTCATCATGGGAATTTGCAGCACCTACAGGGGAGCACCATGTTTTCTGACAGCGCTCACGACAGGGGCAGAAGATAAGCATGTAAAAAATAAATTAAAATCTCTTTACTTGGCGAAATCCTTGTAGTTTGTGCTATTTTGAACCTGTCAGCTGCTTAAGTAACAGCTTGTCAGTGCTCGTGGCCCGGCCCAACACGAGCCCTGGTAGCATGGCTGCAGATTGTCAGGAGCTGAGTGATCTCCCGGGTTGTGATTTATGGCTCCACCAACAATGACAAGCAAGGAGAAAAGGCCCCGGCAATTTCAGAAGCAGTTGTGGAAACAATTAGATCATTTTTTTATTAGGTCATTTATACAACTCTTCCTTTTAAAAATTAGATCCTTGATGAGTGCATTTTTCATGCGTTCGAGTGCTTTGTCCTGTTTCTCAGTTGAGTGCAAATCCTGGGCTTTCCTTTGGAAGCACTCCTGAGCCATTTCTTTGACTTCCCAGGGTTGTACAGGACATCCCTGAGCTCACCCATCAGTCCTGGTCCATCTGCAGTCGAAGCCCTCTGTGAAGAACAATTCCTGCAGGAATTTCTGATTTCTCACTGATTTCTGTACCCTTGTCTCATTCCTGGTTGCTCACATCCCTCTGCTGAACTGTTCTTTGTCTCCTCTACAGCTGGTGGGAAACTTCTGGCAAATCACACTGGAATGGGCAAATAACATTGATAAAGAAAACTTAGACCAGAATTTGTAGAAGTGCTGGGGTTTGGGCTTCTTTTACCATTTTTAGAGTTCTTTTGCCCTTCTCCTTTCCAACAGCAGAGTTATTTAGTTGTTATTATGTTTCTAATTTCTTCAGCAGGGGTCTCTTTGGGGCCCTGAGCAGTACTAAGTACAGCTAAGAGATCTCATCTCTTTCTAAGGAGCCAGTAGAATTTCTCTAGAATTGCCCAGAGTTCTGCTATCCAACCTCTTGAGCTTGGAACATGAGTTTACTACTGGGCTAGTGAGATATCATCTCATTAGATAACATATCTGAAAAGATATGTTTAATCAAAGTCTCTCCCACATCTTGTTTGCTTTCTTGGAAGCTGTCAGTCAGTGCCTCACTTAGTTCTACCATGCTAATACAGTCCCAACATCCTCATTTTGGAATTCTCTTACAGACAAAGTGGCTCCAAAAGTGGTCAAAGCCACTCGGCATCCCAGGAACTCCCCAGGAGCCAAGGGATCCCGGCACAGATTCAGGCTCCTGGGATGGATTTGAGCTATTTCACACCATGGTTAAGTCCAATATAATAGGAATTTCTGCTATGAAAAATAATGAAATACAAACCTGGAAAACAAGCTCTTGCTAGAGAGAATTGCCTCATTCCCCTTCTTTTAAGAAGCAGGGAGATCTTGGGATTTCTCCAGCGCTGTGTATTGATGGATGAGGCAGAGAGTTTTACTCCACCATATTCTGTATCCCAATGAGCACAAAACTTACTCTCAGCTTTGAGTTTCATCATTCTGTTTCAAAACCCGCTTCTCTTGTGCTATGCACCAGCAAAAATCCTTTTCACTGCCATTAAAAAGGCAACCGAGGTGCCCATTATTTTATTTTTCTTTTAGAATTTGTACAGAACTCAGCAAATAAAAATGGGTCCCAGATAAAAGGTGTGTCCTTTCTAGCAAAGCACAAAAAAATCTTAATCTTTGGTCCAGAAGCAGTAGATTGCCACAAACAGTCGGCAGCTAAAATCATTAATCTTTGCTGCTTGCCCAACTGGTACTAGTAGTAAAGAAGATAATACACTAGCAGAATCAGTGACCCACTACAAATTGGTCTTGAAAGGTCCACCAGCCTAAATAGACTTTTGCTGATCCAACACTTGTTAGGAATCCCAACAAAGAGACTATTGGCTCATCTGATGAGCCGCTCACTATTGGGCCTTTTGCAATGGCTGGTGATGGATGACCATACCCTCTTTGAGGGGGAAGATGCAGCTCCTGGTATGGGGCCTTTTCTCATCTTAAATTTGTACTCAATAAATCACAGGTGCAGAAGAGACAGCATCAGTTTCATTACACCTACATGCTCCAGTATCAATCATGCCAACACAACGGGCTGCGTACAGTTCATTTTGGGAGGCTCTTTCTGTTCCAATACCATTTCCATTCCGTTGTGCTTTAGCATTCCTGAAGTGTTGAACCTCTGCAGCGAAACACCGGGGAGAAGGATGGGATGTGCTGTAATTGCACTCCTTCCACACGAGACAGGGCTTAGCTCACGTAATTCACTTTATGATACCCTGCTATTGTTTAAGGTGAAGTGCTGAATAGTTTAGTAAAGATTTGGTGGTCATCACACACACCTCTTTAGTTCTTAACCTTGTTTTTCTCATTTGCTCTCTAGCACAGATCTTCAGGCAGAGATGCAGCAACTGCCCTGGAGTGGTCCCCTTTCTGTGATTATAATATTATTTTCCTGTCTGGTTTATGATATTATTTTAGAAGACACTATAATCCCATGCTTTCTCTTACCCAAACCTAATTGTAATAAAGAAACCATTTCAGGCAGCTTCTTCAGTGTTTTCTCATTTTAAAGAGTTTCTGCCTTGTCCTCTCTGGCTGCTGAATACCCTGGGACCTTTGCAAGGTATGTCCATTAGGATTCACAATTCATAAATCTATTGCAGAGCTCCCACATTGTTATGTTAATTCCAATGTCAGCAGTTAAAATACACTTAAAATGAAGGAGGCTTTAGAGCTCTCAGGCTTGATATTTAATGTACATAATCAAATACTTTCATGGCATGAAATGCATGTCTAACACTCATCATAAAAAACTATGAACTATGTTTTTCAAGTATGATAAGAAAGTAACAGATTATTCCCCACGTGTGTCCAAAATCCATTTTGCCATCTTTATACAGGCAGAGTAATTTCTTAGTGACCAATTACACTCTGATTTGCATAGGAACAACTATGTTTCATGCAATTAAGTTATCACAAAGTCCTGTCATTCTGCAGCACTCTGTTAATCTTTAACTCAACGAAAAGCCTTGTCAGCAGAGCACCAACACAGAAAAGATGGGTGTTCAAAGGAACTGCAATAGGAGCACATTCAGAACTGTCAGACAGAACAAGCTTTTCAAAAGGACACTTCCATTCAGTTTAAACCTACAAGGGTGTTGGGCTGACACCTCCATTTATTTGCTGTGGGGCTATAAGGAGAGAAAAAGAGAGACTTTCAGTCTTATTAAAGCAGTATTTGGAATACAAAAAAAAAGGTATTCTTTTCCTCCGCTCCTTTTACTCCATCTCAGCAGCAGATCATAAAGCAGGGACAATATTAATGTGAGACAAGAAAATATTGGTTCTAATGTGCATCAAAAAGACTTCATTCTCTTTGAACCAGCCACCAAAATCTAGTCATTTCTTTCTTTTTTTTTTTTTTCCAATTTGTAGGCAGACATAAAAGGCACATATTTTTAAATGTATTTAGGAGTACAGAAGTCCCAGGAAATAATATCTTTCTGCCCCATCTTTTGTGGCTGTCAGGTCTAAGAGCTAAGGCCACCAATATGATTCAGAGATTTTTCTGGCCAGTACCTTCAGTATGTTCTGTTCTACACAATAAAAACGGTGATTGAACTTCCAGGGGACATTTGAGGACACAACATGACTCTGTTGGTGACAGATCCTTAGCTGGTACAAACTGGCACAGGGCCACCATAACCAGCAGAGAGAGCCCAGCTGTATCTGTAACCCCAGCTGCTCTCCAATCCTGGGCACTCAGTGACATTTGAATATGTGAATATTTGCAGGTAAGAGTTTGCAGGTTGGTTGTTTCTACATGCTTCCCAAAATTCTCATAATCACAGTCCAAGCAGGCTCTTCCTGGTAACATTTTCATCATTTTCACTGAATGCTGGCGTTTGTCTACTTGCCTTTCATGTTTTATCCCAGAGTTCTTTAATTCTGTGAATGTATCTATTATCTAATATTCATTTCAGCCAGTTCAATTTGCAGAAAATGTTTCTTTTTCAGGGTTGCATCTAAATTGTTAAATTTTTTTATTTTTCATCTCAATTAAAAATAAACCATGCTGTGAGTTCCCTCTTTAGTTCTTTCATGCCACCAACTCTGTGCATTTTGTCACCTATATACTAACAAAAAGGTCTTTCTAATGTATATGAACACATATATCCCAGAAACTGGCTTTTAGGGCTACTATCCAAAGAAATTTTCTTGTTTTCCATTTGCACTGTGCTGTAAAACAGAGGTCTTACTCCCAAAAAACTGTAAAGAACTCTTTGTCATCTTCATTCTGGCCATAATTTATAATGAATATTAATAGCACTTGTAAGGTGAGATACAGATTAAAAATATTAAAATACAACTTGGATGTTTTCAAAGGTTGCACGCTGGGTAACACTTCTGGCAGTGCCAAAGGGCCGGATTTGTTTGTACAATTTTAGAAATGACTTCTACTCCTCATTTTCAAGGTGTCTAAAGCTTCCAAAAGTACAAATAGGAGTTTGATGTGAAGTTCAAAAGCACCTTCATCATCACCAAAGTAAAATAAAATTGAGGTGCTTTTGCTAATCCCATCAGAAACTTGTTTGCACTGTTACTGTCTCTATGTAAATAATTCCCAAAAATTAGACTTTGCTCTTTAGATGTCTTGGGGAAGCTTTAGCCAGAGGTAATGTCCAAGTGATAGATTTTGTATGGAAAAGCAAAAACACTGTTCAAATGGAATTGAACTCTACTCCTGGCAGAGTCAGTGACACAACTGCAACTGGTGATCAGTGAACTGGTCCCAGTTTACTGGGAATAATGGAAAGTGGCACCCCCTTGCTCTTGTCCTCACGGCATTGCATCTGCAGCTGAACGCCAATAACCTCCTCCAGAGCAGGAAGCTTCTCCCAGGGAGATCTCTGGGCACAGATTCCCCTCCAGAATCAGCTTCCAGGAGAGGGGAGGGCTTTAACGCAGTCCCTATCACCTCTGGTGGAAAGTTCAGGGCCCCAGGGGACACCATGCATGGCACCAGGCAGCACCTCAGTCCTCCAGGCAGAGCCTTTCCCCCTGCCCAGGCTGTGCACGGGTGTGCACACTCGTGTGAGCACACGTGGGCCCCAGACAGCTCCTACCACGTGTCTGTCCCTCCTCTGTCACCTGGAACCACCCCCAGAGCTCCTGAAGCCAGCAATGGATGGTGCAATGCCCAGCCTCTTACTCTGGGGCCAAGGGAAATGCACTCTGAACTTGCAGGTGTCACTAGCAGGGAGCGAGGGAGAGGAGGAGGAAGCACTCCTACTGATACCTTCTGGAGGCTGGCCTGGAACAGAGACAGCCAGAGCAAGAGGACAAAGTAGGGATTTATTAAAGAGCCTCACTGGACACACCTGGGCAGCCCAGCCAGACCACACCCAAGATGCCCCAAAATTGTCACAGAATGGACACCTGATCACGAGGTCTCACACTTTTATAAGTTCTGGTCCATCAGCATATTAGAATCAATTGTCCAACCATAGCTTCAGGTTATGAAGCTCCATCCTCCTGGTTTTTCTTTCTCACTTCACCGTTGTTTTCATTCTTGGGCCTGAAAGCTGTCCTTGGTATTGAGCTGGAGAAGGAATTGTTTTGTCTCCCTACTCTGTGAAGAGAGCTCAGTAGCACTGAATATGAAACCCAAAACTACCCACCAAAACAGCACAGAATCTAAAAAATATAAAATCTAAAACCTAAGGCATCAGCACCTTTGTTTTGGGAATTGCAGACTACATCCCCTTGGATATCAGAGAGGTGGGACTGAACACTGTGTTACAGAACATGTACAAGAAGGTGATAGCTTGAGGAGGCCAATTTAAAGCTGGTAACCTTGAAGAACACTGCTCTTGCTTGTAAGAAAGTTTATCTGGACTGGGAGGGGGTTGTGAAGTGCTTTGTTTCTGTTGGTCAGCAGGAAAAAAGCTGCGTCAAAGGGGTGACTGCTGAAATCAAATCTCACTCCATCCCTCATAGAAACCGATGGGGCCCTGATTGTCCTCTGGGCAGTCAGAAGCCATGAAAATGTTCTGGAAAATGTTCTCATAACCTGATAAAACAGCTGATTTAATAAAATTATCATATTGTCAGTTTATGATTTTACTTAGAAATCTTTTGGCCTAGTTCAGTTTAAAAAAAGAGTCACTAGCTTTAGTTATTTTACAGAAAAAAGATCCCATCATTTATTAGATGAATGAAGATATCAATTTCTGTTTAAACATTAACAGGGTGATGCCAAATATTAGTCAGTTCCTAATAATTTTGAGGGATTAAAAAGATAATAAAAGTAATAGTCCATTACATTACCTACTTCAGCAAGATTGTAATGAATGTAATAAATTCCAGATCAGGGTTATAACAACTTCCATCTATTTAAAATGAATTTGTAGGGTTACTTTCATTAACTATGTATATGGAGAAAATGATCTGACATATTACTTTAAAAGAGCTGTAAAACCGATTAGAAGGAAATATGCTTCCCAGACAGAGAGCTAGGCCGCTGGGGAAATTTTATCCCTGGGAAGATTGGGGGGCAAAAGGAACAGAAGAGGAAAGGACCTTAGAAGATGCTATTGCCTCATTTTTTTTTCACATGCCCCAAAGTCACTCAGCTCCTCAGGAGAGATTCAGGCAGCAGCAGCGGGCAGAGTCCAGGAAAGGATGAAAACCACTTTCTCTCCTGACTTTTCTGTTCCCTCCGCCTCCTTCCTCAGGAAAGGACGGATCCGTTAATGAATAAAGGGCTCCCGCCCTGGGGATTTGTGCATGGAAATGAAACCGTGCCTGGCTCTGGCCCGGCCCTTGGGCAGCCCAGGGGAAGGCTCAGGCATTAAAGGGGACTCTGGCCTCATTGCTCGGAGGAGACAAGGGACCTAGCACTTGACTGCACTACAGAAATTACTGCTGCACCTAGAATGCAGCCTTCATTTATCAATTTCATAGCAAGGGGGAAAGGGAAAGGGAGGGGGGAAGCCAACATCTGACTGCCTTTTTCAGCTCACGCTCCATCTAGCCACCGAGAGCCCTCCAAATCCAGTCATGTGTGTTATAAAGAGTCCTGGATAAAGTAACTTAATACTAATGATTTATACTTAATTGGACCTCTAAGTGATTAAAGTGGCAGTAATGAATGAGTAACATCCTTCTAATTCCCTTTTTCCATTTGGCTTGGCCTGAAGGCCCTTTCTTTGTGCAGGATTTGACTTGGGGCTAAGCAATGTCAGTGGTTTTTAAGCTTTTAGTAGCACGTCTGGAATGAGCCACTTGGATCATGTTTACAATAAATGACTCCATAAGCACAATACCAGAGCATCGTTCGGGTTTTTTTCTCTTTCTTTCTTTTTCTTTCTTTCTTTCATTTATTGGATTAGCCACTTCTGAGGTTAATGAATATGCATTTGGCAACCCATGTTTGTGAGGCCAAGTCCCACATGAGCATCAAAGGGTTTGAAATGTGTGAGTGTAAATATCAGCTTTGTCAAAATATTGATTCACTTGAAGAATAACACAGCATACTCGTCTTTGCACTTATCTCCATAAGGATAAACCTGTTTTACATATTTTTTACTTATTTTATAGGACTTAATATTGACAATTAATTGACTGAATAAACTGAGATTTTCTAACTTTGTACTTCATTAATCTCCCTGTGCTTTTTCAGTCTAAAAGTTATTGTTACCCTCTTCCTTAAAAAAATCTATTAAAATTGTAGAGGCTAGCGCTTGAAATATATAACTTTTTAAACATAAAGAGAGATCTATAACCTCATGTTTCATTTTGTGTAGCTAAAGGGAACACTGGGCAGCATAAAGGGTGCTTTAAGTCAGAGGGAGATGTGTGGGGCTCTTGTCCCACACTGGGGCAGATCCAGCTCAATCCTGGGAGCTGGGGCAGCTCTGAGCTGGGGGAACAGGAGAGGAGCAATGAGGTGTTTATAGCACTGCACTAAATTGCCAGATATTTAAAATCAGTTAGGGTGTGTTTATCCACATGCCCCAGTTATTCCTTTCATGGAACACAAATGAGAGTGTACCACATCCATCACACCATATCTGGGGTGATATTGCTGTGGGTGGGTTGTGACAGCAAAACTGTCATCATGCAATTATAAACTAATAATAATTTTTAAGCTTCTTTTACACCAAAAATTTTGGTAATTTAGGCAATCCTCATGCACTGTCTTGCTGTAGGTTTTCTTATATGGTTGTGGGAAGCTTTCGACCGCCTGGAGATCATATATTAAAACAAATTACTTGGAATGTTTCTTTTATTTTTTTTTTTTTAAATCCCTGGTTCAGGAATATTTGTGGTGAGAAAGCTGTATGGAATAGATGGAATAGGTTTGATTTCATCAGATATTGTCACAGATAAGACTATTCAGCAAGCAGAGCAGTCCCTCACCTGATTCTGAGGGCAGATTGCTGGCTGCTGTCATGGGTGATAAAACTGCTCTGCAGATGTTGATAGAAACTGGCTAATTAATAGACCATTACTGTGCTGTCGTTGGCTAACATTAGAACCCTCTGAGACCAGTTATACTGGAAAAAATCTGGGGGAACACTCAGAGCCTGGTGAAACTTGCATTTGGCCTGAATTTTAGGAGTATATAATTTTTTTTCGGGTGTTGTCCACACTCATTTTCAAATTGTGTGGATACTCTGTGAGATCAATGATCACACAGGGTTATACACCTCAGATAAAGAGAAAAATGGAGGGAATTTCAGTGAATGAGCTCTCGTGCCCTCACACCTCCACAAGCACTTGAGGAAGTTTATTCCCTATTCACCACAGCCTTTTGTGAGGCTTGCCTGCACCTCCAGAGAAAGGGCTGTGCACCCAGACACTGAGCATCCCTCTCCTCTCCTCTCCTCT
>VZTB01017146.1:194433-332724 GCA_013397245.1 Thryothorus ludovicianus | reverse complement strand
TCTCCTCGAATCTCCTCTCCTCGAATCTCCTCTCCTCGAATCTCCTCTCCTCTCCTCCCTTCGTTTTCCCAAGATTTCAGGGTCACCTTGCCCGCAGTGAACATGAAGGAACCATTTGACACTTTGGGTTTTCTCATTCTTGCAGCTCCAGCCTGGAGTAATCTCAGTTAAACATCTTTGGGGATGGTGCAGCAATGATTCAGGAGAAGCCTGACAGGGACATTAGTAGGGAGTAGCAGGGAAGGGAGAGGTATTATCCAGAGCTACAGAAAATGCCTGGTCAGGAGTACGAGAAATGAGAAAAAGCGAAGAGTAGAAGAAATAAGCAAAGAAAGAGAAGTAGCAGCAGCATTTAACACAGGGGGGAAAGAGTCAAAGTGATTTCTGCAGCAGTGGGAAGGAAAAAGTAAGAGCAAAAGTGAGATTTATGGAGGAGCAGCTAATATGAGATTGGAGCCTGTCAAAAGCTGATGGAAACTAAAAAGAAATAAAAAATATGAAATAAAGGCAGCAAATATGGCATTTTGGGTGCTAGACGTTAATTAGCCCTTGCAGTCTCCAGCCTGTCCATCTCCCCTCAGTGCCCCAGGAAGGATTCTCAAATCTGCATCCAGCTGCAGGAGTGGAAGCAGACAAGGAGCACTTGGCATCCAGCACCAAACCTTTGTCTGCTGCCCGTGGCTAGGTGGTTCATGGGCTGCAGAGAAAGGCAACCAGACCTCCCTGACTCTTCCCTGCAGAGCTGTCCCTGCTCTGCCCCCTTCCACAAAGCAGCACCATCCCCAGAGGAGCTGTGAAGGTGCTGGTTGGGGCTCTGGGAGGTGCTTCTCCTCCAGACCCCCAGAGTGCTCCAAAGCATCTTCCCATGGGAGGAACACGGAGTGCACAGCTCTGCCCCTGGTAATCCTCCCAAATTCTCCTGAGCAGCCTCAGTCATGGCACACAGAGTTCCCAGGAGGGCTCACACTCTTCAAGGACCAGTTGGCTGTACAAACACACCATGTGCTTTTGCATCTCTTTGAACTATCCTCAAAACACCAGTGTTATAATTGGATACCCTTACCTCTGCTGGCCTGTGCTGCATGGGTCATATATGTAAACATCAAGCTCAAATAACAACCCCCAAATTTAATTTATTTCTACCTAAACAAGTTCTTTTATCATAAAGCAATAAATTTGTCTTGGTGCTAGCAATTTGTTGCGGGTGACATAACACTGCAAATTGATTAATCGCTACTGTACACGACAAAATGAGAAAAGCAAGGAATTATTATGAATAGCGTCCATCTGATACAGTAGGGATTCATTATTCAAAAGTGTTAGCTAGTGGTTAGCTATCCCCTTGTTGCAGATTACATTCATTTGCAGAATCCTACATCATGCTTACACAAATCAACAAACATGCATTTATTAAGACATGGAATGAAAGCTATTAAAATGTGAAAAATTGCCTTTTTCTTTAAAAAAATTAGTCAACTTTTGGTAGTAGCCTTTTTTTTTGTTTTTTAAATTTTTTTTTCTTTGGGGGATTTTTTTTTTTATGGCTGAAGCAAAGTTTATGGCATTATTTCTACGTTTGCATCCAGAACCAGGCAGATCAAGCTAAGTACACTGATATTAGTGGTTGGTGTCTTACACTGAGCCCTCATACCTTAGGCTGGAGGATTTATATTTGAAGTGTTGGGCTGGAATTATAAACGTAAAAAATAGCTGCCTCTGTCTTTCTAAGTGCATTTTAATTTTTAGCATTATATTTGTAGAAATAGATTGCAGCAATGTCTGAGGAACTTACTCTGTTTTAGGTGAACTACGAAAGGGTGAACAAAAGAAGAGCTCTCTCCTCTCATAAAGTAGACAAATGGTATTTAAAGCCAAGGTGCCCCATGTTTCTCAGGCTGAACACCAGACCTTGTGTCGAGTATAAAATTACTCTGAATAAATAAACTCCAGATGCAAAGCACAGAAAAATCACAATCTGGATCCCCATTCTGCATTGTTGTCCTGGTTCCTGAGGATCATCCTTCCCTTCCGAGGCTGGGAGCAAAGGGCAGTGTCCATTTCTAGTGCAGTCAGTGAGGTCTCTAAGCCTGTCCTCAGTGCCAGGCAGTTTGTGCTCTCTGTGGAAGCAGCTCTTGCACAATCACACAGGAGAAAGATGGGTTTGACTTTCCAGGAAAGGTGTGAGGAGAAGACAGTTTTTTCTTCCACACCTGTTTCAGGAGCTGTTGTGCTGCTACTTTGTGATGCTTCTACAGATAACAGGATTAAGGGCACTACACAGCAAACTTCTCTGCCTCCTCCCCCCACTCCTGTCAGTGCAAAGCACTTTTCCTTCTCTTTAGAAACTTGCTTCCAACCTGTATTGCTTGAGGAAAGAAGCACATTAATTGTGGAAGCAGCAGCCCAGCACCAGCTCAGTCTTTGAACTCAAGGCTCCTGTCTTTTAGCTCTGCTCTGAAATGACACATGTTAAATTGTTTTAATGGCTACTTGCAACAGATCATCACTAAAATATCCCCCAAAAGGGAGTTTTTATGTGTTGTTAGAGTTTTAAAGTGAAATTAATCATTCCACTTGGGTGTTCTGTGTAAGAAAATGGTACTGCAAAATGGAATCAAGCATATAAAATAGGAGTGTGAGGTCTGTGGTGCATAATATTGGTGCATTCTGGTATTGATTGTTGGGTACTTTCTTAGGTCTAGTTTCATTAACATGCTGTGGTTAGATCAGTTGAGATACACAGGAGGTATAACCACAGCCCCTGAACTGAGAAAAAATCTTTACTGTGCTCCTTTGAGAAATCCGGGCCCAGAGACAGCAAAACAACTTTTAGCTGTGAGTGGCTTCTGCTTGTTTGTGTCCACTGCAGCCATGTAGACTCAGCAGCCTCTTCTTTGCACACCAGAATCCCTGAAGTCAGACCAGTTCCCAGCCAGAGTGGCCACCAACACCTGGCTGCTGCAGGCAAGCCTTGCTTGTGTTTCCAAAGAGGATGCTGCCAATTTTTCCTGAAGCACTCTCGACAATCGTGTGAGTGCCTCCTCGCAGGCTGTTTGAAACACTTCCATTTCTTGGGTACTGCCTGACTTGTTTCAAACAAGAAGGTCATGTGCAATGCTGAGCAGAGCAGGACGCTCTCCAGACCATCCTCCTCTGCCAAAACACAGAGAGGAAAAAACTGCTGTTGGGTGGGGACTTAACACTTGCTATGGGATGATGACCCAGGAGAAGGAATGTGGCAACATCTTCAGACTAACCCTGCCTGAATTACCCCATTAAACTCATCCAGTGGGGTCCATGGGGAATGGCAGGGATGTTGTGGGACACAGCGATATCAAGAGGTACAGCTTTGCCTCAGGTGACATGGGGGAGAGCTGCAGCCCCACAGCAGGGTTTGCTGTCCATCCCTGTGATCTCAGGGAATGTGGGAGCTCCAGCCCCTCAGCAGGGTTTGCTGTCCATCCCCGTGCTCTCAGGGAATGTGGGAGCCCCAGCCCCACAGCAGGGTTTGCTGTCCATCCCCGTGCTCTCAGGGAATGTGGGAGCTCCAGCCCCACAGCAGGGTTTGCTGTCCATCCCTGTGCTCTCAGGGAATGTGGGAGCTCCAGCCCCTCAGCAGGGTTTGCTGTCCATCCCTGTGCTCTCAGGGAATGTGGGAGCTCCAGCCCCTCAGCAGGGTTTGCTGTCCATCCCTGTGATCGCAGGGAATGTGGGAGCTCCAGCCCCACAGCAGAGTTTGCTGTCCACCCCTGTGCTCTCAGGGAATGTGGGAGCTCCAGCCCCTCAGCAGTGTTTGCTGTCCATCCCCGTGATCTCAGGGAATGTGGGAGCTCCAGCCCCACAGCAGGGTTTGTTCTCCATCCCTGTGATCTCAGGAGGTGTGGGAGCTCCAGCCCCACAGCAGGGTTTGCTGTCCATCCCTGTGCTCTCAGGGAATGTGGGAGCTCCAAACCCACAGCAGGGTTTGCTGTCCTTTCCCTGTGATCTCAGGGAATGTGGGAGCTCCAGCTCCACAGCAGGGTTTGCTGTCCATCCCTGTGCTCACAGCAGGATTGGGAGCTGGACCTCTCTCCATGTGAGCATGGGGATGGACACCAAACCCAGTTATGAACCTGGAACTAACCGACTTATATCCTCAAGGACAACAGAAGCAAACTTCTTTTCAGCTGAAATCTGACGTCCAAGGGAAATCCTGACCTCCTTGATGGCTAAATCATGAGGTTGTGGGTGGCTCTCACACCTGTTAGGGGGCGAAGAGAAGGGACATTTTGCTAATCCATTCAGGGGCTGCTAGAGTATAAAATCAGTGACATTCAATTCCATATCAGTTATGTTTGTAATCTAATTCTGGACTCAGACTTGATTCAGCAAAGTGGTTTAAACACTTTTAAGGTGTCATCAAACCGCTGTTCTCTCTAGAACTGCAGCAGAGTCGATCCTTGAAGCAAATGAGCTCCTGGCCATTCACATCTGTCCTAAGTAAGCCTTTTTCATCAGAAAGCCACAGTTTTAATGAGAGGAATGAGGGAGAAAAAGAAAGATTTCTGTCTGGGCTGTTCTTCTTTGCCCTGGGAGTATTGCTGTGCTGCTGTGCAGTGAAAAGTTAATCTTTCTTGACGGGTGATGCATGTGGATAGTACTTCATGCATTTCATACTGAATGCTTGATATAGCTCAGTGATCCCACATAAACACCGCAGAAGCACAGGGGACCCTGGGCAAGGAAAAGATCTGTCTTAAATCCCTGTGTCTGTCACATCACAACATCCTCCTCTAATGACATGCAAACTTCAGAGAGGCTGCAGCATCTCTGTCTTATCTGGGAGACATTTGGCTGTTAATGACTAACTTCCCAGTGACAGCAGCTCTTTCTGTAGATTGCTTCCCCTTTGGTTTTTTGCAAAAACCTCCACAGAATCAGTAGATAGGCAAAATCAATCCGTCAAGGGCAGGAGGCTTGTGTAGGTGGACAGCAGGAATCTGCACTCTAGCCAATTGGATCAGTCTGGGATTTATTTTAGGATTTTTTGCCCTGAAGTGGCAGCACCTTCCTTATTTCTCTCTTGATCCTCTCATATGGAACCAGAATAGGGCTTTGCTGAGGTGACTTAC
This sequence comes from Thryothorus ludovicianus, assembly GCA_013397245.1. NCBI lineage: Eukaryota > Metazoa > Chordata > Aves > Passeriformes > Certhiidae > Thryothorus > Thryothorus ludovicianus. The sequence continues at coordinate 327,613 of VZTB01017146.1, read as the reverse complement.
TGTTTGAAAGATGCAAGAGTGACTTTAAACGGGATAAAAATGGGTTTGTAATTCAGGCACAAACCAGTCATAAACCAGAGGGTTTGATAGCTCCTCAGAGCATTTGAACACCCAGGAGCTAAACAGCTGCTGAGTGTGCTGTGCTCACTGTGCCTGGCACTGGGGCAGCCAGAGGAGCTGTGCTGGAGTCAGGGCAACAAATCCAGCTGGGGACTTGGCTGGTGGGTCTGGACTGCAAGATAAATGTTTATGGACAGAGAAACTTCTCCCTGGATAGTGCCACTGCTGGTAAAAACAGCTCTTACAAATCTCTTTATCTCCCAGTTTATCTGTTGTCATGAACAGATCTATAATTGTTGTTTTGGGACTAACTTCTGAACCCACATTCAGGACAAAATCCTCTGAAACTGTTCCCACATTAGAGACAAGAGAGGGCTCTCTTGCAGCTCCTTGATGCAGCCACGTCTCTAATTCTCCCTAGTTCTCTAATTAAAGAGTACCAAAACCCTAATCTTTCCTAGAAATGCTTGGTTAGTAGGCAGATTTCAACTCCTTACAAGTGTTGACCTCCAGCGAGGCATCAGAAGCTACATTGGCAAAAATAAAAAAAATAAAAATCTTGCCAGCAGCCTGTCTCTGTCAGTTGAAGAATTCACCCAGATCCATGTGGAGTATCTCAGACTGCTTGTGGCCATCACATGGAGTCCCCCAAAATGCAACTGTTTGGTTTCAGATGGGCACAAAGTCTACAGGGCTTTACTACATCCATCATATCTCCCTGTGGCTTTGCCTCTGCTCTCAGGCTGTTTTTCAAATGGTGGAAATTCACCATGTAAATTAACAATTAAGCAATGTGGGAATGGAAGGGGAAGCAGGGCATGCAGGTATTTGTATGGGAATAGGAACAGGATCAGGAATATAGGAACAGGATCAGGAATATAGGAACAGGATCAGGAATAGGAATAAGAATAGGAATGGGAATGGGAATAGGAATAGGAATAGGAATAGGAATAGGAATAGGAATAGGAATAGGAATAGGAATAGGAATGGGAATAGGAATGGGAATAGGAATAGGAATAGGAATAGGAATAGGAATAGGAATAGGAATAGGAATAGGAATAGGAATAGGAATAGGAATAGGAATAGGAATAGGAATAGGAATAGGAATAGGAATAGGAATAGGAGGAGGAAGAAGGACAGGCAATATTTGTTCCAAGGTGATCGGAAGGGCAGCAGCAGGTCTGGGAAAAGCCAGTGGTTTCCACATTCTGTGCCTTCCTAAAGCACTGCTGTGAGTGCTGCCACTGGCCCGTGGCCCCCCTGCCCCTCCCCACAGCATTTCCCTGCACACCTGCCAGCAGGTCGTGTCCTCAGCAGGGAATGAGCAGGGGCATCCTCACGTTTGGAAGGAAATGAGCAACAGGAGGGGTGAATGGAGGTGAATATGTATCGTGCCCTCTGTCAATGCATCATTTTACTCTTAGCAGAGCAAAAGGGAGCCAGGCTTTTATTTACCTACTTCCTGAGCAAAGGCCAACAATCCTCACTCTGTCAAGTTACTTTAGTCTAGCAAATGCTGCAAGACCTGAACCAAAAAGGGTGTTAAAGCTGGTGAAAGATTGTCATGGGGTGGGCCATGAAGCTTTTATAAAACAATTGCGTCAAGCTTAGGAAGGGAAAGAATCTAAGGCCATTAACCCACCCAGGGATGAGGCTGTCAGCAGAGCCAGGGAGCATTAAATATCCATTTGCAACTTATTTTCAGTCACCAACCCTCTTCATACACTTAAAAACCGAGCCTAGCATGGATGGCATGGGCACTGCTTTGTTCTTCCTCCATCTGACACGGATGGGTGGGAAATGAAAAGGGGATGTTTCCTGGTAGGGGCAGAACAGAGTGATGGAGGAGCTGAGGACTCCTCCAGGCTGCCTCTGAGCTGCTGCACATCAAGGCACATCCTTTCATGTCCCTGAGCTGCTAAAGACCTGGTTCCCCACTGCCCAGCCCAGCTCTGCAAGGAGAGAGCAAAATGCTTCAAAGCCAGAGTAAAATTCTGTGTTCACAGGTGTAAGTGCCTACCTAGAGTGCAAGGTTGTGATGACTCCCCTGGGACACTGCAGCCCTGGGCTGTAAAAGAGTGAATTTCTCATCTCTCTAAGGTGCTGAAAACCCCTCCATGAAGCTGTTGGAAAGCACTGGATCAAAACCAGCTGTGGAAGTGCAAAGTGCATTCATTTATTTTGAAACAAAGACCTCTCCAATGGAAAGAATCAAATAAAGTGTGCAGGGGAGTCAGTGGGCAAGGGGGGGAAGTGTAGGGCTGATAACAAGATAGCAATAGAAATGGCTTTTGAAAAGCTTTTATACATATATAAAAACCAGGGAGTGAGGAGAGAGAGTGGAAGCAACTTGGATTGGCATCAAAACGCTCTTATCTCCCACATTTACACTCTCCACTGCACAGATTGCTCTAGTTCACCTTTAATTTGCCTTTTGATAGTTGTAGGCTGATACCAAACACTCCTGAAAGCTGACACTTGGCAAATAGCACATTGCACTCCCATCTCAAGTGCATGACATGAGAGAAGGGTTTGAGGCCATCAGAGCTACAAAAGCTGTTGCTGGTGTGATCCTAGGACATTTTAACATGACTTGATTTTGCTATTCCTGTGCACCCCAAATGCACGTGACAGAGGAACAGCTATTTTAAAAAATTCCAGAGCAAAGTGTCGATGAGATAAGCTGGACATCTCTTATCAGAAACATCTCCCTCCACCTTCCTTTCCTTTTTGGCAAAATCTCAACAGCCGAGGTGCTCTCTGTACCAATCTGTGCATCCCTGCGGGCAGCTGGCTCATCCAGCCCTCTCCTCACCCCAGAAGGTTTCTCCACAGTCCCCTCTTTGTCACTGACACCTTGGGAGGCCCTGACCTTCACAGCACTCGAGAGTGAGTCCCCACACAGACATGCTCAAGGGTTCAGATATGTGCTGCTGCTGCCTGAGCTGCCAAGAGGACAAACAGCAACAAGATAGCTGCACAGCATTAAATATCTGGGGACTAAGTGGATTACTTAGTGGTACAGGAAAATCACCTTGTTGACAGACATCAGCAGGAAACAGAATCACATGTACTCTGTGCATGAAGAACCAAGGATTTGAACCCAACTGCGCTGTATGAAGCACTCAGTTCTTGTTCTTAGGGTTTCATCTAATTCTTGTTTGCTGAATATTAAACCTAACCCTTCTTGTCCTACTGACAGCCAACACAGACATTATTTTCATCCTCCTTCAAAGTGAAGATCATTGCCTTTAAGCAAGGTCTGTTTATAATCTGAAAATAGCTGTTGAAATGGATGTTCTTGTGATGCATAAAGTTGTTTATAGATAGGAATTTTTTCTGGCGAAAGTTCATATTTAGAGAAACAGCTTTGGAATTTTCTGACCAGAACAAATGAAACAAAGAAAATTTCCAAGTGGTTCTGTAAGAATAGAGCAAAGCTACACTTCCACCTCTGAATTTCATGGTTTTGGATTCACAGAATTGATTAAGATGAGGCATAGGGAAGCATGTGGTTCCCAGCCCTAACAAGGTGTAAATGTTCTGCCTGATGGTGTCCTGATGTCCTCACTGCATCCAACAGAGCAAACAGAAATGATGCAGTCAGTGTTTGCACTACAATGGCATAAATCTCAAACCCATCACAGAGCAGCATCTGGAGTGTTGGAAAAGTGATGCTGAAACAGCTTCCTTTTCCTTTCTTTTTTAGTTTAACATTTTTTACTCACTGAGAGGGACTGGAGGACAAAACTGATTTGCTCTTGCTTGGCCAAGGTGTTTAAACCTGAACCTTAACCTCATCCAGGCAATAAATTAGAGCAAACACACACTCACATACAAGAAGGGGAAAAATCACTTTAAGGGCATTGTCACAATCCACACTACTGCTCACAGCCATATTTCCCTTCTCTGCTGTCCAGATTTGTTTTATTTTGTATTTTATTTTCCAAACAAGCACGTTAGCCACAGGATCACACACAATTAAATATCTGTTAAACCTACCATGAAATGAAGAAACTATGTCCAGTGGAGTACTCAGGGATGGGTTTGTGGTTTGGAGAACAAGACACCCTCTGGCTGCCAGGGGTCTCCACAGGCTGGGGACTTCTGTGCCCCTACAGTGACAGAGTGACCAGGAGATTCCCTGCTCTGTGTGGGCAGTGCTTTCAGCAAAACTGTGGCAGAGGGAGATGCAGTATATTAGGGTTTGGCTTGATCTGCCTTGCAGCCATTCCTCCTGTATCCTTTGGCTCTTGGGATGGGACAGTGGCCCAACAGGTCACCTGGCTGCAGCCTCTCAAAATAGGTAGGAGTGAGCTGTAATTGCCTTTCCCTCAGCAGGAGCACTGTGTTTGGTATCTGTCTTCTGCTGACAGAAAAAACAAAATAGGAAAAATTTATGGAAATTGCATGTCAGACAGACAAGACAAGCCTCACTTCCTCAGAAAAATGGGGTGAAAGTTAGTTTGAAAGAAACTAATTTTTCATAGACTATTGCTTTTCTACCATGTTCCTCTTGTTCAAGGCTCTGGATAAGAGAGTTTTCAGTTTGGTATTCTGGGACATGAGACAGGAACCTGCACTGTCCATAAGAACTGAAGATCATTCCTGTTTACATTCTTGCTGTTGTAACTCTGCTTTTTCCTTAGCAGTTAGTGACAAAATAATGGAAAATAAGGAGCCAAACAAAATCAGTTGTTAGGACACTCTTTGCAACCTATAGACCCCTAAGCTCTTTTGAAAGATAAAAAACATTTTGTTCCTTTATGAGATAGATGATCATGGCTCTACAACCTCCCCCTTCATCCATGACCAACCACATCACTCTCTCTCTCTGCCTTTTCCCATTTATCTTTTTTATGCATGGCAAACTCAGCCAGGCAGGGTTTTTCTTGCTCCTCATAAGGAGAATCCTTTTCCCCCTCTGAAGTCACCCAGAATATTCATTCTCATTTTTTCCTTGCCTATCAGATTGGGACTGCTCCCACTCCCTGCCACACTCTCCCTTCTCTCCCTGACATTGCCATGCACCACATCAAATAATTGTTGTTATAACTCTCCTCCTTCCCCAACTAAAATATACTTGATTGGGAGGGAGAGGGGGAACGGGGAAATAGCTGGGTTTATTTTAATAGTTTCCACTCTCAGTTCAGCTTTATAGTACAGTATATTTAACTTTAACGTATGGACAGCTGGATGCATTTAACAGCACAATGGAAAGAATTTAGCCAGTATACATTTCAGGCCCTGGATTTGGAGCTGATCACTACATATTTCTTCATAATATTTAGATGCGCCTGTTACAGATTGTGTTGGGCTGATCAAAATATGTTTGTGTCAGGTAAGATTTGTCATAGATGAGCCTCTTTATTTCTTTACTTACTGAAACTCTTCCTACAGGAAGAAGCTGGGTTTAGCTGATATCAGCAAGTTTAGCCCAGTGCTTACGATGGGGTTACTCTCCTTCCCTGCAGAAGCCAAAAAAAGCCATAAATACACAGAAACAGGGGACAAGTTCTGAGCCCAGACTGTTGTGGGCACATTTCTCCACTTGTGCTGACACCAGCTGGAGAGTAAAGGGTCACCAAAGGATCAGCATCTGTCCCCTCTCCTCTCCCCCCTGCACTGCAATGATGGAAAACAGTTACAACCATGAGACAGTGCTATAAATCCTTCGTGTCTTTCCATGGGACCTGCATCCCTCTCCAAACTGGCTGGTTACCCTCTTGCACCCTCTCTACAGCACTCTGGAGATTTTTTCAGTGACAGCCAGGGAAACGAGGCAGTAGACTTTTTCTCTTAGCAAAAAAAGGAAATTTTCAGCACACAACAACATTCACTTGCCTTTTCTCAAAAACAAATAGAATTCTGTTTATTATTATAAAATACCCTCCTTCTCTAATTTTATGCCTTCATGCAGAAGCCAGGGTGCCTGAGCAACATGATTTTATCAAATTTATCTTGTTGTCTCGGTGTTGTTATCCAGTGTCCCTTGCAGCAGTGCAAACAGAAGTCTCAGCAACCAAGGCACTTGCTGGCTGGTTTAGCAACACTGGAAAATAACAACAGCTTCATCTTTCCACAGGCTTGGGTCTTTTTCATGTGTGTATTTTAAAAGTGCTGTTTTCCTCCATGATTGTGGGAACACGTGATCAGCACAGACAAAGTGTAAGGGGTTGTATTTCAAAGGTATTCTTACAAAAATGCCAAAGAGGAGTCAGAGCCTACAGAACAGCAACACGATTTGGAGAGTTTCCAACAAGTAACACAGCTCAGCCCCATGTTCCAAGCTGTGAATGAGCTACAGCTATTTGGGAAATTATGATTTTAGATGTTTTTGGTAGATATGTTGCTCTGTCTCTAAACACTGGGAAAGGAGGAGAAAGATGCTCAAGGAGAAAAACCCCTTTGGAGGAAAGACCAAATTGTTGGAAAGCTCTGAAGTGTTCGCATTAATGTCATGTCATTACTCCATATTGCTGCACAGGTTAATATAATTGGGTTACTGTGTGTGAGCAATGATCCATAGCATGTTATGGCACTGAAACAAATGACATTTAACCAAGAGATTTGTAAGGCACCTTGTTATCTGCATGGTGAGCAATTGCAAGGGAGAGTCAGATTGCTAGACGAGCGACTGACAAATTAGTTGTTGGGTTTACTGGACAGCTTGGATTTATAACCTCACAAATCCAACATAATTTATTAGATCCATAAACAGACAGATCCAGTGTTTTTACTTAGATTACGCTCTTATTGCAGTCTCTGATCCTGTCCTGTTTTCAGGGCTGTGTTATTCATGTAGCACTCAGTCCTCTTGGGTGGGGGCAAGGTGAGCTGAGATCAATAAGAAGCTGCAGGTTTCTAGCAAAAAAAAAAAAAATCTTTACAGCCCAGTTAATAAAATAATAATTCGCAGTTGGTGGTCCCCCACTCCACTTTAATCTTTCCAAAGAGGAAAGGATGCAAATAGAAGGGATTGGGAAAAGATGTGAATTCAACTCAGTAAAATATCTATTCTGTTTCTTCATAGAACAGAGGCCAAAGTTCTTGCCTGTATGCTAAAAAATAAAAACAAAAAAGCTGAATGAAATATAGGGGGACAAAGGGCTCAGTCCCACCTGGATAGGTGATGCTCTGTCTCCACCTTGGCCTCTGGGAGGATGAAGTAGCCCCATTTCCTTCTGTCTTTCCTGGGCTGAGCAGCAGAAGGCTCAGCAATGCCCTGACTGCAGGACAAAGCTGTGTCCTTTCTGAAAGGGCTTTCTTTAAAAACTCATTGAAAAAGAGCATACAGCTTCCACAGGCAGATTATTCCAAACTTTTAACTGGTGTTAGTTCTCCAGTATCTGCCATGATTTAGGTCAATGTCTTCTCTTTCTTTCCCTAGGGAAATGGAAAAGAAATAATTATCTCCATCTTTATGCTCCCCTCCAACAGGTTAGAGGAGAGTTATCAGGGATGCCACCACCCTGTGCACCTCATTGTCCCCTCCAGCCCTCCTTTCCTCTTCCCACCTTGCCCAAATCCCGCCTCTGCCCTTTCTTCAGCATCAGTTTTTCAGTCCTGTAGCCATTCTCCCCTGCAGCCACCCCTGTGTCCCATGTCACTGGTGGCACATGGTGCCCAGAGCTGGATCCAGGCTCCCCTGGCCCTCAGGAGGTCAGCTCAGGGGAATGACTGTGCCCCTCCACTTTTTCCATCTGAGGAAATGATGAAATATTGCCTCTGTTCAGAGCCTTGGCTCACACCAAAATTTTTATGAGGTGATAAAATGATCACCTTTGGGCTCGTGCTGCTGACTTAGGCCAAAACTACACCACCCAAGAGAGTACTTTTGCTCCTAATCCAGCTGGCATTTGGGATCACTTGCATTCCTGGTTAGAGGACAGTTTGTATGGGCTAGAAAAACTCCATAGAGATGTCCAAGTTTTTTTGATGTTCCTGCACAACAAATCTGACCTCCATTTCTTTTGGAACTTTTCCCCTCTCTGAGTAAAATTTTAAAACTCCTCTCATAGGTTGGGTTGATCAAAAATAACCTGGGGAGGCTTGTGCAGCTGGCTCTGAGTTTCAGCTGTAATACTCCGGGTTAAGTAATGAAAATAAGAGGAGTCCAAATTCAATCAAAGCTCTGAAAGCCATGGGCTGCTGGGTGAGTTTGGAATCCCAAGCTGAGGTGTGGAGCTGCACCAGTATCTCTCTGCACACTTGGGCTGATGGTAGTGAGCAACCCAGGGTCGAGTTTGCAATTTGTTGAGCTGAACAAAAAAAAAAGAGAAACACTGGCATCAAATGCCCCTGGCACTGACAAGGTGCTGGAGAGGACGTGGCTGGGATGAGGGAGCAGGACATGGCCTGGCTGGTGCTGGCTGGGCAGTGCCAATCCCTCCCCCACGAGCACAGCTGAGCCTGGGCTGGGCTCTGAGCCTGGGCTCTGCTCTTTGCTTTGCTCCCCAGCTACAGCCACTCACAGTCCTGCTGAACGAGTCCTCCGGGGGTTCCCCTCATGGAAAGCTGTTATTGTTTAAATAAACACGCATTTAGCTTCACCAGCTAATATTTCACAAGCCTGAGGCTCAGCAGTTGGAACGCATCTCCCCCAGCCTTGAAACAAGAGGCAGCACGAGTGAGGATTGGAGGATTGGAGCACTTTCAAGGCAAACACCAGAGGATTTTACTGGTGCTGGTTTGGTGTGGCTGTCACTGTGCAGGGCTGTGACACTGCTGTGCCTGGAGCAGCACGGTGCAAGATCCCAGCTCCCACTCTTTTAAACATATCCCACATCCAGCTACTGGGGGAGCTTGGACTGCTTTAGTCAGATGTGCCGGACACTTCAATCCATACCTGAGTCAGAATGGAATGAAGAAATAGAGAAATAGAGAAACAAACCCTACCTATCCCTGACCGATGTCTTCCTGAGCAGATTTTGCTGAGTTTCTTTCTTGCAATACTTTGATAAATTTTTAATATTTAAAAATATTACAGGCCAAGTTCATGCCTGATTTAACATCAATTAATCTACCAATGGGTAAAGCCAGTGAAAAACTTAGAACTTAAAAAGAGCAAGCCAACATTTTTTCTTGTTTTCTTTAAAGCAGGTTCTATACAAAGATTCAATACCAGATTTTATATAAAATGCCTAATTACAGCAAATCCCCAAACTATGCATTTTCATTTTGTGGCATTGAAGAGGGGAAAAAATCCAGTCCTACTAATAATTATGAAGAAGGAATCTCAGCAGGATAAGCAGGAGGAAGCATGGAAGGCAGTGGAGGAGGAGAAATGCTCAGCATATGGAGGGGTTAACTAAATCTGAGCCTGTGATAATGCTCTCATGTTTGCCAGGGAGACTGTGGAGAAAATCCTAATGGACCTACTGGAAACTGTTAATGCATTTTGGTTATGTGTACAAAAAGGACACGAAGCCAACAGAAGTGGCTAATGAAAAATTATGTGAGCATTCAGCAGCAAACATTATTCAGAGCCCTGATGGTGGTGGAGAGATGTGAATGAGGCTGGTCAGGTGAAGAGCAGGAAAACCTGGTGCAGTATCACCTTTCAGACTGAGTGCTGCCAGCACACTTAGGGAAGCATTGAATCATAGCTGGAAGATGAGATATTGCTTTAGGGAGATGCAGAGAGGCATGTTACTAGCATATACTTCAACCCAGAGGAAACAGTCATTTGTTTCCCAGGTGAATAAATGAGCATTTCCTTGAGCACCCCGAGCCATCGAGCAGTGCTATCATGGGGGGTTTCAGCAGCAGCAAAAATGGTGCCTGTTCCCATTAATGGGAAAATTTCATGGCTAGATGTAATTCAAGTCCATGTTGCTCCCAGACATTTGGTCTATCACAGCTTTGGGGAGGGGTTCTCTTTGTGCAGCACCTAATCCAGTGGGAGCTTGCTTCAGGATGGAGCACACAGAACAATACACACGTGGTCTGGAATACCCCAGCTGTAGCTTCCTCATGGACAAAGGGACATGGGCACACGACGTGGATTTCTAGAACACTTGGATTATAGGAAAAATGGCTTTGAAGAGTTTTTCTTTCTACTGATATTCCCTCTGTGCTTTCACTGGAATTTGAGAAAGGAAAAATGCAGCTCTTTTTCCTCATCAACTTAGTGAGATACTGCAAATCCCAAAAATTTCAGTTTGTGGTTGGGGTCTCTTTCACTACTGTTAGTTGTCAGCAAGAGCAAGGATATTAAAAGACCTATTCATGTTCAAGACAAGAAAGAAAATTCTCTTTTTTCTTGCTGCCATGAGGCTAAAATGTAGAAAATGGAGAGACAGAGATGTCCAGCTGTGACCTTTGCTGGTGGACTCTAAATTCATTTGTCTCATGGCCACAGTCCTTCCTTGTGTCATCACAAGGAGAGCAAAGAGGGAGTCAGGGAGTGTCCTGCTGTCCTTTTGCTCTGCTGCTGATGCTTTGGGCTGTAGAGTGTAACTTTAGGTCTCATTTGTGGAAATCATGAACTCTCTTTCTTGAGGAGGGATGATATTTCCCTTAATTTAAACAGCTTTGAGCAAACAAGTACCAATTTGGATGTGCTTCTCCATTTAATATTTACGTGATTTATGCTTCCAAGCAACCCTTCTGCTCTCCTGTTTATATGCCCTCCAAGCTCATTTTTTAACTACAGTTAATCACACTGAAGCAAAACATAACTCACAGGGAGAGGAAGATGGCCAGCTTTATAACTGGGGCTACCGTATTGGATGTCAGCTCTGCTGCTAAAAATAACTACCCTGGGACAGGTGCCTTCCCTGGACAGCAAAATTAATGCCACTTTTTAAAATCCTGGCTAGAAGAAGCCTTGGAAGGGAAGAAATCCTTTAGCATTTGAGGAGTAAAGGACTGGTATTCCCAGTCCAGGAACTGAGAGCTGCTTGTTTGAAGTACTGACAGACAAACTGGCTGGACATGAAGCAAACAGCAGAGGCTCAGAGCCCTTTGCCTTCTTACTCCTGTCATAATTTAGGTTAGGAAACGTCAGGCTGAGCAATTTCTAATCTGTTAATGCTGCTGTTTGCTGTACAGTAAAAGGAATTCCATCTGTAGCTCCAAAACACAGCTCAGTGATAGGCAGGTGAGACTCAGAATAGAGGAAGAAGTAGGAAAAATGCCTTGTGCCTTGTTTCTTTCTCTGCACAGAAAATATTTCAAGCTCCTCCATATGGAAAACATCTAGCCCTACTCAAGTTGTGCTTCCTGATGGTCCCTTCACCAAGTACCAACTCATCAGTGCCCAAATTCACCAGGCAAACCCACAGACCAGCAGTCCTGGGGCCAGGGCGAGACCTGCACCTTCAGGGAGCAAGGAAGAAATGAAAAGAGAAAGGTGAGAGAAGGAGTTTGTGAGCAATTGAGTAAATACGTGCAGGAGGTTTTTCGCTGTGAGCTTGGCAGATGGACAGGGCACTGTCTGTGCAATCCATTTGTACTCGATTAAATGCACTCAATGTTTTAGCAATAGAGTTGGCAGTACATAAAAAATGGTGTTTAACTGCATTGCCAGGTCCCAGTGAGCCAGGGAAGAGGGGAACTGAGGGCTGGCCATGGCTGGCCAAGGCTTTCTGTTTCCTGGGATGTTTACACCCAACAGCTGGAGCAGGCAGCAGTGTCCCTGCAGAGCAGAGCTGGGCTTGCAGGATTGCTCTCAGGGTGCAAGTGAGCCTGAAAAACCCACAGCTGCTACAGAGGTATCAGGGAAATACAGAAATGATTTCTCTCTTTCCTCTATAACTGCAAAGTTCTGCTTAATATCACTTTGGTTTTCTGCATTTTTGTAATTTTTTTTTTTATTTCCCAGTGGGATGAGAAGCCTTCCCAGGTGGCAGGATATGAGTATGCCCAGAACCCGGTCAAGCCCATGAGGGAGTGAACAAGCAGCTTCAGCAAACAGAAACAATCAGGTTTCTCACAGCTCCCAGAGACATCCCAGCTATATGGGGCAGCACTTCCCTCCACCTGCAGCTCCCAGGAGCCTGCACTGCCAGGCTGTGGGAGAAAACAAGAGAACAACCCAGCTCCACAGGAGCAGCCTCATCCCCAATAACTCATTTGCTCCTCGTTCTTGACAGAAGTGTCCTTTGCTCCTTTCAGGTGCTAACCCAAACCCAAGTGGATTTTCAGGGTTCAGCTGTTCCCAAGCCCCTCACAGACTGTTGGTAGTGCAGGGAATGCTGGTTCATGGGTCTGGGAGAACCAGAAGGAATTATAATTATAATAATATATAATAATTTATAATATATTAGATAATTATATATATAATATTTATAATATATCTTGCATGATTTACACATGCTTTGTGCCAAATTATTCACACCTCATTCTTCCTTTTTAGAACACCAGGAAAGAAAAAAAAATCTGATCAATTACTTCTAAATTCTCATTTTCTTCCAGGGCAGGGGAGAGGAGAGGATACCTCTGCACAACACCCAAGAGGATACAGAGAAGTTTTCCTGTGGTTGAGTCCTAGGGCAAGCACATCATCTGGAAAGATACAGTTGCTTTTACAAACTGTCATTTTCTAGCAATTATAATTTCACACACATTTACCTAAGGACAATTCTGAAAAACAAGAAAAGTGACAAGTAAACAAATGGTATTGCTGCCTTACCTTGAAAAGCTTTGTAGATGCTTTTCAGGTAGCAAATACATTAAAAAGAGGGAAAATAATTTTAAATAAGAATGTATGTCTTCAAAAGGAAACACCATTTTAGATACAGATGTAAGAGGTAAATTAAAGAGTGTCAAGTGCAGGAAAGTCCTGCATGTCTTTGTAGTATGTAATTAATGGAAAAAGCTTACTCAGATTGCCACAAACCACTGGAGAGAGTTCAATATATAGTTGACAATGTCAATATTTCTGTTCAGTCTAGGTATTCTATAATTTTTATTCAATATTGAAACTTCTAAACATGCGTTCACTTCCATATGTGATTAAAAGCCATCAAGTTTTCCAGTGCCAATTCTGCACAAAGGACAATGTTTCAGTTTGAAGCCATTCCCCCTTGTCCAGTCTGTCACTTCATGTCCTTGCAAATTGTCCCTCACTGATAGGACATGAGGACCTTTTGAATTGAAAGAGAGAAGATTTGATTGGATATTAGGAATAAATTTTTTCCTGTGAGAGTGCTGAGGCCCTGGCACAGGGTGCCCAGAGCAGCTGTGGCTGCCCCTGGATCCCTGGCAGTGTCCAAGGCCAGGCTGGACAGGTCTGGGAGCACCCTGGGACAGTGGGAGGTGTCTCTGCCCATGGCAGGGACTGGGGTGAGATGGGCTTTGAGATCCCTTCCCACCCAAACCTCTCCATGATTTTATGATTTATGCCATCTTTGTGACCACTTTGAAACTCCTTCTTGCATAGCAGGGATAATGTCTTAGTCTTTCTGAGCAGATCACCCAGGTTTATGGCTGGTGACAACAACCTCAAGACAAAGTAGAAAACTAATCCAGAATGATTGAGAGCTGTGTTTTCATTTATTCTGCATTATCCAATCGGCACTAATTGTTACCTATTTTAATAGGATATGGTTTTATTGGTATTTTGACCCAGGATCTTGATTTGGTACAAAGTCTTGTGCTGCTCCAAAATAGGTCACCTGAAGGAATCCAGCATCTGTGCAAGAGTCCAGGTCACAGAGCTATTTGTGGAATGGATACTGTACAGTCTTTGTGAGTGCATGATATATGAACTGTATGTATTACCTTGATAAATTGTTTTTAAATATTTCCTCCTTTTTATTAATTGAAGAGGAAACTCATGCATCAATGACATTTTTATGCTGGTTTACACATAAATTATTTCCCTGTGATGTTCATTTTTATTATTATTGCCGATATTATAGCAAATGCATTTTTTTTGCCTTGTAAACAAGATTTTGCTTACAGCTAAATGAAAAGAAGAGAAGTTAATCACGTTGAAATAATAGGTTTAAAAAGGTAATTCAGTAATGTTTGGCTGATGTTTAATCTTCCCCAATAGAAGCCATGCTGAGAGAAATGACAGAAATTCTGCTTTTGTAATTAAACTGTATTCATCACTGGCAGGGCAGCTGAAGGAGAGCTGAAATAATGCAGTGCCTGCTGACTCCTGGCAGAGCCTTCCAAGCAGGGACTTCAAGGTTTGTTTAAGTGACAGTGGTGGCTGCAAACCTTGAAAATGAAGAGCATCATCACAGCTTCCAGTGTAAGAACTTGACATTGTGGGTCTTTATTGCAGGAGGGTGTCAAGCTTTTTGTGAGCCCATCAGAAAAGGGACTTCTGAAGAAAGCACCCATCTCTCTGCAGAAGAGTGGAAACAATCCCCCAAGATATGTCCAGGGGCCTTTTTCCCATGAGAGCTCAATGTCTTACTGTAACATGTTTTTCTGAATCTGATCTCTAGTCAACCACTCTGCATCCATCATCTCCAGTTCCAGCTCTGACTGCTCCTCCTTAGCACCTTTGAAAGAAATCCAGTGCTGGACAGGACTTGGGAGTCCAAATTCCACAGGGAGTAGTGGAAAACTCAGAAGGCTTTGAAATTGGGTCCCCCTTGCCATAAATCAGCTTCACAGTCTCCCCATGCTTGAGTAAGTCAGTAGATCTCAGCAGCTCAGAAGCTCAGCAGATTTTTTGCATTTGTTCCTGGGTTTGCTTTCTGCTCAGCAGCTGAACAGTCAAATGGCATTTTGTATGTGAGCTCTGAATGAAAGTTACATTTCCCTTTTTTGCCCTCTGTAGCCTGAACCTCCAGCAAACTTCTCCCTGCAGCTCTGGGAAATAAAAACCCTTATGCTGTTAGAAGGCAGACATGACCAAGCTTTGATTTGTGATTTTCTAGGGAAGAGCTGTATCATCCCTCAATGAGAAGATCTGTATTCTGGAGTGGCAGAAGCAGGTCAGTCTCAAACAGCATCTAATTAGGCAGATTTCTGTTGTTTAGCCAAGCAGATGTATCCATCACTGAACATTAGATGCTGCATCATCCACTTATAACAGCTTCCACCTCCTTAAAAATGCAGAAATAGGGAATCTCCTTTGCTTCTTGGCTGGTGCTTTGACCCATGCAGTAGCAATCACTTCCAAGGTATCAGTAAGAAAATTAATCAAGTAGCTGGGAATGAGCTCAGTGGTTTTCCAGCTTTCGGATCTGTGTTTGAAGCATTACCTAACAAAAGGAAAGCAATAAAAACATTTGATCCTTTCCTGAGGCAGGTTTTTGTCCTCTCCTGCCCTCTTTAAGGTCAGGTGACATTTTTCTCAAGGAGTTTAAAAGGTGATCAAGTATAAACTGTATTTGATGGAACAAGAACTCTCTTCAAACAATGCTGCTCTGGGACTCATTGGTCCCTGCATTGTTTTGCCTAACAGACAGAAACTTCTTTCCAAATAAAGTGCTTCTTTTCCAACTCAATTTTTTTTGGTGAAAAGTCTGATTTTTCTATTAAAGAATTTTCTGCTTTTCCATTTTTATAAAAATGAAAAACGAAGATTTATTTTTCCCATTGGTTCAAAGGGACTGTCTGGATTGAGCACCTGCAGTGCATCCTTACCTAAAAGAATCAGCATCATAAGGTTTGAGAATCACCTGAACTCAATGCATAAAGGGATTTTTTTAACATAGTGCTGTGTGTTACTAAGTTTTTAGAAAGTTATGAAGATGTTTTTACCGAGGAATATTTGCAAGTTTCAGATGGCTGGCAGATGTGTTAAAGAACACATGATTCAAATAGAAAACCTTTCTTTTTATTGCTGAAACACTAATAAGAGTGCACTTTAATATGCCTTAATGTGTTACTCCTTAATTGACAGCAGATGTTTCCTGAACAGCATTTTTTAAAAGACGTGCCACACTTCAAAACAAGCAGAAATAAAGCCTTACTGTACATATGAGAGCTTCCAAAAACAACGCCTCCCCTTGCCAATAATTGTTTTTAAAAACAGCATTCTGGATTATTTGAAAATCAATATTAAGTCCCATGGAATATGTCAGAGTAAATCTCATGTTATTTCAACAGGACCTTAACACAGCCTGTGTTCAAGACCTCCTTTTGCTTTCCCTCCAGTCTCCAAAACGGGAACCATCTCCCAGCCTTCAGTGCTGGATCAGAAGAGAATGGAAAATTCCATCCTCTGAATGGGAAGCCAAGTGTCCACGTACCTGGTCAGACAGAGAAAACCTCCAGCAGAACCAGTGCTCTTCACCTGAGGAGCGTGACAATTATTTTTATGCTTGTGTGTAAAATATTCCAAAATTTGGAGCCTGCACATGCCCTGTCTGCTGGTGTGACACCGAGGAGGCAGGAGAGGCTGCTCCTTTAGCCCAGGGAGTCCACAAGGCCAGGCTGCAAATGGCAAGGGATTGGCACCGAGGTGAGCAGGACTGCAAGCACTTCTGTCATCACGGGACAGAAAAGGAGAGGGGTTTACCTCATTGTCTTGCCAAAGTCTTGCTCCAACTCCAGAGCAAAGCAGCTCTCTCAAGGTATCTCAGAGCACACACAGACCTTCACAGGGACGGAGTTCTCACCATTCTCAATATGGTCCCAAGTACTGAAAATTTGTAAATCTGTTCATTACTGAAAATGGGTATGATTACAAAGGGCTAGAGAGGACTCAAGTTATGTGAGAAAAGAGAAGAAAGAATAATAATGCAACTCCTTCTCCTTCCAAAGTCTCTTGGCAGACTAGACCATGCTTTAGAGTGCAGAACAGGTCTCAGAAATGATGTCCTGCCCAGTGCTGCTGTCACTGGTGTCACTGCAGACCCTTCAGCAGGTCTTGTGTGACCCAGGACAGGGCACAATCAACCTGGGCGTGGGCTCTGAAGAGCTTCACTTCCAATCTTCTCATGCTAAAGGAGGAGTTAATCTGAAATCAATTTAATTTATTTCTTCTTCCCCTTCCTTTGAAAGGTTAATAACTGTTTTATTTCCTCAGCCTTAATTTTGAGCATATTTCCACTGTGTGTTGTTGCAGGAGAAGTCTAGTGTTGCAAAGCAAACACCACTGTGCCAAATCCAAGAGAGATGAGCCTGGTGCTGGGCAGGGGAGGTGCTGCCTCTGGGACCCACAAGCTCCAGGCAGGTGCTGGTGTTGGAGTGAGAAAGGTCACACATTTGGATCCACTGAACACTTTTAACAGACCTAATGGCTGCAAAGGCAATAAATACCAAAAATAATCAGCAGCACAAGGCAAGCAAGAAAAGCAAGGAAAAACATGGAATTTTATTATCTTCACAAAAGGAGACGGATGAACATGACAGGGAGAGATCTGAGGGTGACCATCCTTTGTAATCACAGGATCAGCCTTACCAACCTCAGGAGGCCTGGGAAAATGAGACTTGCAGGATTTACTGCTCTGCCCCCCAAACCCACCCAGAAGCAGCCCCCAAAGCCCCATCCCTGAGCGGGGCTGTTTGATGTGAGTGTGATGCTCCCACGCTGGGCTCCCAAACCCCGCTGCGACCTGTGGCAACAAATGACAGAATCTTTAAATACAGCCAAGCTGTGGTCAGTGTTTATTTATTTTTATTATGTAAACAACCCATCACTTTGGGTTATTACAGTTTAGCTTGAAAGGCATTTGATCATTTAAAATGACTTGCTGTTATAAAATCTTTTATTTTAAAAAAAAACCTTGTTAAAATACTAAGTAATTGACAGTGCTTTTTGTTATCCTGCTTATAAAATACAAATCATAGGGCAATAAATATTATTCATTTAGAGCTGATGCAAACCAAATGTTTTCTTCCTTAAAATACCCATAAAAGTGAAGTTTTATCTTCCATCTGGCAATGCCTCTTATGCCAAAATGTTCTGAGTGGAATTGCATTAATAAGAAGACATCAAGAGAAATATGTTACTTGTATCCTTTAATATGCCTTTGTAAACTGAGATACACGTTGGCCTTCTATCAATAAGCATCTCTACCTGTGGGGTTTGAGAAGGATTAATAGAGAAGAACCATTATAGGATGAAAGGACAGAGCATGCTGGGAGAAAAATGAAAATCAAACATCCACCAGTGCATACACTTCCTTCCAGGATAATATTTAGATTTTATTTTATTTTCTTAATTTAAATATATATATATAAAAAAATAAAACGTTTAAGCTGGTTTTAGATAGCACACATCTGTACTGCAACAAGGCCATTTTCAAAAGTACAGCTCTCAGTGGGATATTTATTTAATTCGTATTGGTTTTGGACCTCAGCCTATAATGAGAAAAGATACGGGCACATGCTAGAGACGGTGGCTGCAACTGGGACTTTTTTGAACATTAAAGCTGAAAAAGCCTTTGCATGGAGGAAGGGTTTAGTGAAAATTCAATAACTTTTGCTTCAGACACTGTGCTTCAGAGCACTAACAAAGACAAGAGAGATGCAGACACTAAATTCCTGACCAAGCTGCCTGGAAAATGCCAACCAGACCTGGCAGCCTTCCCCAGCCTTCCTCTCTTTGGACACTTTTCACCTTTCTGTTCAAATTTGATTTTTAAACCAATTTCCAATCCCCCTGCATTAGTCACATCTGAGCTGTGCAGGGATGGTCTCTGTGGGTGTGTCTGACTCCCCACATCCCTTTCCATGCTGGTTAAGGAAGTGTTTAAGGCATTGCCTTCCCAAACTGAGTTAAAACCACTGCTACCACCACTGGTGCCCTGGCAGCCTCCCTGAGTGCAGGCACAGCATCACAACTTGCCCACTGCACAAACACAGGTGGTCTTACACCAGATTCAGCAGTTCTGAGAGAGTTTTAGCACAGGGGAGGGGGCAGAAGGCTTTTCCCAGGAGGCTGGAGCTTGTCAGGGTCTCTGGGCAATCCTGGGGCAGCTGAGAGTTGCTGTCAGTCCTGCTGCTGCACAAACCAGAACCAGACATGAGGCAGGGAAATGCTCCCCATCCAGACAGTGTACATCATTTCCTTGCTGCTCTATTGTAAATCTTACCCATTTTTCTGCACCTTAGGGCCCAATTCAATGACTAAAATTGATTTTTGGTACTTCAGTGGCCATGTGTGGGAACTAGACGTATTATTTTTTTATTGAATACAACCCTTAGAGCACTGGCTCACAAGCTCTCTTCAGTACACTATAATAAAGTAATACCAACATTTCCCAGCTCTCCATAACTTCATTACCCTGCGTCTCTTTGGGACACTTTCCTCTCCTACCCAGACTCTTTCATGGATGGTGGGTTTTTCCTTCAGTTCTGAGAGCTTCTCCCTTTTCCCTCTGTGTGTGCCTGTGTGTGTGAGCTGACACACGTGTGCACACTCCCTTACATGTGCTCAGCATTATCTGCCAGGTTCTGCCAAGAAAACAGCACATCCACGTGCCTCTCAGAAAAATGCACTTGACTTTTGAGGAATTGTTTTCATTAAAGCAGGATCAGGGCCTGCCTGCAGACCCAGAAGTGTGAATGGAAACAATTTCCCCACGCAGGAATCTCAGCTGACATGCAGCTGCCAAGCTCTGTGTTCCCTTCATTTGTGCTTTCCCTGAAACCATAAATAGTCCCTAAACAACATGAAACTCCCAAGGAAAAGGTGCACAGAGGTGACATCCCATTGAGAGCACCAGCACCTCCTGTGCTTTACCTGCCAGGTGTCTCCTGCATCCCGGGCTGACTTTGCACATCTCCCTCACCTGGGGAGAGGGTTTCCCTTCTCCATTTGTGCAATCCCAGGCACGACAGTGCTCGGAGCTGTTGGAGCTCTCCTGCACTCCAGGTGTGCAGTCACAACAAACAGCAACCTGTCACTCTTGTGCTATCCTTAACTGTACCTGTCTCTCTTTCCTGCTGCATCTTCAAAGACCACTGGGATGAGGACCCAGATAGGCTGCTGTAAATTCCTGCCTAAAATGAAAGTGCTGGGAAAGCCGTAAAGTTATAGCTGGAAATCTGTCAGAATTATTCAGGGCTTGATTATCCAGCCTGTTCAGCCCTTTCCTCCCTCCCCAGCACTATTGAAATCAATGGGCATTTTCTGAAAATCAAACCCGGGTTAATGACGAAGGGTTTTTAAAGATGGAGCAGTGGAAGCAGTGATTACTGGGGCAGTGGAAGCAGTGATTACTGGGGCAGGAGGAAATCTCCTGCAGGTATTAGTCTTGCAGGACGGCGTGCCAAAGGTTACCGTGGCGCCCGTGGTGTGGAACGATGATGAAATACTATGGGAAAAGCAAGTCCCCCAGCTAGAGTGGATGCATTTGGTGGTCATGGCTATGCACCACTTGTGATCAATGGGTGTAAAGTCAGGGTCAGGGCTGCAGCAGCCGGAGATGCTGGTGCTTTGCTATCTAGCCAGGCCCCAACCAGGGGGCTGAGTTTCCACAATTCATTTATCATAAACCAGCAATTTGCAAATGTTAGCACTTTTCCCACACATCATGAGCCCTGATGGACTTTAATAAAGGGGAGAGCTAGAGAGAGAGAGAGAGAGAGAAGAAGAGGGAGGGGGAAGAGAGAGAGAGAGAGAGAGAGAGAGAAGAAAACCTACATAATTAACTAAAGTTCTTAGAATGGCTTTAATTGTGAAATGTTACCTTTTTGGAAGTAATTGCTGTATGGGTATTCATTTGTTTTCTAGTTTCTGTTTTTTTACACTGGCTTCACTTCAGTTAATTAGCCAGTTGTCTCTGTTCGTGAGGTTTTGCACCTCTCTCTTTTACCCTTATAGCTGTACAGGAAAGATTTTCCAGTTTGTTTGACTCAGGTGATCATTAAAATTTGATTACCTGCACTAATTTGGTTCCTGCACTGCTTTTAAGTGAAAGGCCTCTAAAGGGAAGGGATAACAAAGAAGAATAAATTGTAAACAAAGCTTGAAAATATGTGAGAGCGAGAATGTGCAAAGCTGTGCAGATTCTGAGAGAGATGCTCATCAGAGTCCCTGGCAGGTATCAGCAGACAGGTTCGACACCTCTGAGCTCTGAGAAAGTCCTGCTCTGGGTCTGGCCAGTCTCCAGTCCATAAATGAGTAATGTGGCTGAAAGAACGAAATCTGTAGATAGAAGAAGGAAGAAGATTTGGCTCTTTTCACTAATATCAATGATAGCATCACTTTAACATGATTTTCCAGGCATCTTTTTTCCCCAGGTTCGTATTCTTCTTCCCAGGCTGAACAATAACATAGATTTCCATGACAGAGATAAAACATTCAGAGCTGTGATTATCAGTTTTACTCCTACTGTTTCAGGAAGAAGTTACTCCTCTCATTGAGGGGAAAAATTGCAGCTCTTCTACCTGCAGATGAAGTAATAGAACAGACCTAGATGGTGCACGTTTACTTGGATGTTTTAGGTAGAGCTGATCCTGCTTTGGAACAGAAGCATCAACTGGCTGCTCATTCTCTGTGTTCTCTTGCTGATCCAATCTACCAATGTCTGCTTTCAATCACTCTCTGGAAGGGCTCTGAGCAGTAGATGGTGGCAGTCAGAGCATTGATGGCTGGGTTAGGCCAGCAGTCCCATGAAATGACATTGCCTTGCTGCAGCCATCAGTACTAGATGAAGAAAGGGACAGCTCTTGTTGGCCTTGGGCTCTTTGGTGGCCTGGCCAAGCAGAAGTGGGGAGCTATGGGCTTGCACACATCACAATCCCCAGCAAAAAGGGACTTGTGGTGAAACCTGATCAGTTTGTCACCTTTTTCACCTGCAATTCAATCCTGGTATCATGAATCTCAGAAAAGGTCTCATCAGGGTCCTTCTGTAGTGTGCTTAAACATTCTTCCCAAAAAAATACAGTTGTAGGGTTATTTTATCCCCTCATTTCCAAGCCTGCAGCACACTTCATCCCAGCGAGGCTCTGCAGCACAAGGGGCTCAGAGCAAACCCACCTTACAAAAAACACAATCCCTATAATGCTGTTCAGTTCCAAGGGTCACCATCAAAAACACCCTAAACCACAGTGACAGCAGATGAAACCTCAAAACCTTGCATGACTGATGCTTCCTTGGAAATCCTTGGAGCTGCAGGTTTCTCCCAGGCAAACCCCTGTTCCTGGCTGGTGCCTGTGCTGGTGGCAGAGCTCCCCACGTGGGGCCATTAGCACTGGGCTGAAGCATCCTCCCCACCTCATTCCAGCCCAGGCAATGGCCCGAGGTGGTGCTGGATGTGAAATGAACCCCTCTCACAGAGTAGCTGAGCACTGCATATCTCTCAGTGCATCTTCCCTTTAACACATCTCATTTTTTCCTCCCTTTTCATGACCTGCTGCCAAAATCTCCCTGCTAATGTTTCTGCCACCATCGATGCCATGCAAGAAAAGTGTCTTTGTTAACACATTTAGGGCCTGCTTTTAATTTCTACAGTATTCCCTTTAATAACAATGTCTAATTAAAACATCTGTTAAAAAGTCTGTAACATTAACTTTACAGGGAGAATTTAATAGAATTATATTTGAATTGCAGCCATTTAACGGGTTTCCTAATTAGGCTGTAGAGTTTTTATTTTTTTTAACAAAAACATTACACAAATTAAAATCAGGCCCAGTTTTTTATTATTATTATTACAACACAGAGTGTGGTCAAAGAAAGGCAGGCAGTATTTGATGGTGTGTGAAGGGTGAAAAATCTCAATGCAGCAGCCGGGGACTGAAACACTAAAATGCATAAAATGAAACAAATAAGAAATGATGTTTGAAAGGGGGAGGGGACAAGCAGGGGAAAAATTCTCTGGCCTTTATTTGCACAGTTTATTTTCAAATGGGTCCCTGTGAGCATCTCAGCATTTATCTGCCCCCATTCCCTTTCTATTTTTCCCAGATTTCACTTGTTTGGTTCTTGTCTCTACCTAAGAGGAAAGAGGGAAGAAGTCTTGAAAAGAATTTATTTATGCCTGCATTTCAGAAGCTTGGATAGATTTATTACTAGGCAGAGTTTTCATTTAGTAAAGCTGAGCTTTTTCTGTAAAATTTTGCACCCATTGACTGACTGGCACCACTTACAGAAATATGGAACCTCCAGCTCTCTCAGGAGAAGCTGTGTCCTGGGCTTTTAAAGGCAAGATTTGACAAATATTTTTTAAATACAAGAAACCACGGACAAAAATTTTAGTTGGGGAGAAAATAGATCTTCCTGTACACATGAAAACTTCTACTATTCATTATTAATCTGTTCTAAACCAAAAGGAAAACTAACAGGAAAAAATCAGATGTATTGCATGAAGAAATAAAGTTACTGTTTTTAAATCATGCATTGCAACCCTCAATTTGACCACACCAGGATAGGGCATCTCACAACAGAAACTGTATGATTTTCATAAAAGAGTGGTGATTTTCCAGTGAGATGGGGTCATTTTTGTGTTCAGAATGAGATGCAAGAAAACAATACTGTTTCACTCTTCAACATTAATATTTCATGTGGGTCTCAACAAGATGCTAAAGTTAGTGCCTGTACAAACATCTTGGGTGAAATCCTGGCCTCTGAGTTGTCAGTGATAAAACTCTTACTGACTTCAGAAAGGCCAAGACTTCATCTTTTGTCTTTAAATTGAACTTACAGTTGTAGTGAGCACTGGCAAAGGAAAACCCACTTCAAAGGAAGGCTCTGACAGTTGGACACTTATCTCCCACTGATCTAAACTATCAAAATCTCTTTTTGTTTCCCAAGCGAGCCTGGAAATCCCATTGAGAGCAAGTTCATCAAAATAGTTCTTTTGTTCTTCTAATTTACAGCAAATCCAACCAAGAACGCTACTTCCCTCAAGGAATTTTCAGTACAGCACAGGCCAACCTCAGACACAAAGGGCAGGTTTAGTAGGAAAAAAAATAACAACAAAACGTTCACAATAAAGAATAAGAAATGCATTAGCATTCTTCTGAGACCCAGGACACTGGTGAGGCCTTTGATCTCCTCTGCTCTGCCATACTGCATTGCTTTTGTGGCTTTTGGACTTGTAACATAAGTCAAAGTCTGTTTGCATCTGGTGGAAACCATCTGGACTCCTCTAGCCCAAATATCTATTCTTTAGTGGCTGTGAGGGGCCTCTCCTCATAACCAAATTATCTGTTTCAGGCCTATATTTCTTCAGCCTCCCATTCTGCACATTCTTTCTTTCCAAGGGAAGAAGCTGAACTCAACTCAAATGTAAATACCACATCCAGCGTCCAGGGGATGGATTCCATTCCCTACGCTAACAGAAAGCAACCACCCAGCTCTTACAATATCTTACAAAGTTCCTCAGAGCACGTCCTTCAAAATGCCTTTCTTCACAAGGAGGGGACTTCGTACAGTGATTTGTAGGGTGCTTCCCACACCCTACAAACCACAAACATTTCTGGTCACCAGCATTCTGCAAATGCCTGTCCAAGAATGAGCTCCAGGGAGCTTTGCAGGACAAAGTTGCACACAGAAATTATCACAGGACTGTGGTCAGTGTTTTCTGTGTACTTGGAGCCTCAGGGAATAAAGTTGTTTTGGAACAAATCCTCAAATCTGCTTGGGTGTTGGTGGGGAGAGGGCATTTTGGTAGTTTCGAATGGCATTACACATTTGTGGAGTGGAAATTGCAGTTCAGTGTGTGGGCATACTTGATTGGACAATCTTTCAGTTGATGGGTTCTTCTGTTCAATTACTATTAAAATTCATCAAATGGAACAGAGTGGTTTTAATGCCCGTAATTGTTGTACAAAATGCTCTGTAATTGGTCTTACAAATGAAGCTGAAGAGCAAGATCAAACTCCATTGAAAATGAATCTGTCTTTCCACTGAAGAGTTCAAGAGTCACTTCGAAAATCCATTTCACGGGGAAGTGTTTGGCCAATTCCAATTCTGGTTCGTTTTGTGTGGCAGTTTTTATTTGCTTATTTTGGCCTCTCATATGCAAATGAATCTGCCAACTCTTGAACTTGGTTCCACGTGCTCCCCTCACTTGTTAATCCACTGCTGCAGTCAGGCAGCAGCAGGCAAACTTTGAATCCTTTCAGGTGCATTTTTGGGTGAAGTGGGAAGTCTGGCACTTGGGCAATGTGAGGTGAGGAGCAGGCAGGTCTGTGCTGTGCTGCCTCTGTTTCAGCAAGCCTTGCCGACCTGTGCCTGGTTGTTTTTTGTGGATGGGAGGGAATGTTTTTCACACCTGACAGATGAAAGGAGAGGCAATCTGAGACTTGTGAATAAACAGAAAGTCAGGAATTCTTACACCACTCTTGCCACCAAAAGCAACATAACCTGGAACTACACTGTGGGGAAGCAAGAAGGACAAATGGGGCATTGGTTTTTTTTGGTGCTCCACAAAGAATTCATTTGCTCAGAGATAATCCTAAATTTTCACCTGGAAGCCTCCCTGAACATCAAGCACCTTTCCCAAAACATAGTTCTGGTGTGATGAGGGAATGGAGTAGCCAAAGCACCTGGACACTCCCTCAGGCCCTTCCTGACCTGCCTGTCCTCATGTCCAGCACCTGGAGTGTGTTTGTGCCTCTTGCCATCAAGGTGTGAGGCCCTGGCACAGGGTGCCCAGAGCAGCTGGGGCTGCCCCTGGATCCCTGGAAGTGCCCAAGGCCAGGCTGGACAGGGCTTGGAGCAAAGAGGTTTGGTGGAAGTTGTCCCTGCCCATGTGACAAGGACTGGAACAAGATGATCTGTAAGGTCATCCCAGCCCAAACCAAACCATTCTACGATCCATGATTCCATGACAGAACATGATGGATTTAACCACTGGACCCAGCATGTCACAAGCTGATATTTAATTCAGTTTTCCACCTCTTAAAGACTCCAGACTAAATCCTCTCTCTGGCCCCTCTTCCACCTTCTCCTTCGACCCCTTGCGTCAGCCAAAATTTTCCTGGTTTTCACTATTGATTCTGGAAAACACAGCTTATTGTTCATGCTGCTTCTGTCAGTTCTTTTCTGCTTTGTCTACTCTCAAAGAATTAAAAAGAGGGCTCAGAGGGGATCACTCCTCTTTGTATAGCAAGTAGAGAGCGTTCTGTGGCACCTCTCCATGGAATGGAGTGATGGCTGTGGAAGAAGAGCAAATCAGAACTGAAACTGGGAGAAAAAAAAAAAGAGAGAGAAAACTACACACTGCTCTCCCAAATCCATTTAAAAAACACAAATCCCTCTCTGTGCTCCTGACTTGTTACGAGGGCATGTTATTCACCCTCACTCACACTGACACTGTCATTATTAATCTGCTGAGGGCGTGTGTGACAGGAGCTCAGCCCAGCAGCTCCTGGGATAACAGAGGAGCTGTGCAGGAGCACCCTGAGTGTGAGAGCTCCCCTACGTGCCTGCGAGCAGGTAGCTGGGGTAAAACAGCCAGCCCTAATTAAACTGCAAGTGCAAATAAATAGAGCAGAATTTCAGATTACATCCAACAAAATTAAGAAAAGGTCACGGACAAGGCTTTATTTTTTAAAACCTACCAGCTCTCTTTATTAAATGTGATTGCTTTGTACACACTCAGCACAAATTGGGTAGCAGGTTATTTTGTATTTCAGTGGGGGCGGGTGACAGAATAGTATAGGGAAGGGTGAAACACACTTCTAATGGAATCAGCTATGTCCTAAAATAGTCTGTTAGTCAGAATCTCGACCTTTTCCCAACCCAAGCCCTGAACAAAACACCTTGATTTTTTTGTCTGGATTTTTGTTGCTGATAAGCCATTCTGCCGTGGTCTCAACCTCTGGAGCTGTTTCTGGAATGTGTTTGTGTGTGTGTGCGTGTATGTACAGCCAGGAAAGGTCTGTGAAGCTGCAGGAAAGGCCCTAATTGCAGTTAAATCTGGGTGCCTCACCTTCCTCCACATGTATCCTTGCCTGTGTAGGCTGAGGTGTTCAGGTGTGTGTTTTAGTCACCAGGTGAAACCAGAGTGAAACAAAGAAATCGCACAGTCAAGAACAAGCAATTTAAAATTTCTCTATTATAGAAAAGGCACAACAGAGATTTCTCTTTGGAGAGGATTTTGGGGAAGCTGGAAAGGTCTGGGTGGACGAGCCAGAGCCAATTCCAGGTAGTGCTTGGGACTCTGCGTCACATCCAGAAGGAGAAAATAAGAGTAAAACTCTGAGAAACCGTGGGGGAAATTAATCCTGCCTGTGCCTCACCTGCCTTTAACTCATTTCAGCTGGGCTGAAAGCAGAGCCCTGAGGGCCCTGGCTGCTTTTATCCCCGCCGACCCCCGGGTATTTTGTGCAGCTCAGCACTGGGTGTCAGCGGGTTTGATGAGAGACACCCACACACCCCCATTGTCAAACAACAGTGCCCTTTCATCTCCCTGCCCAGGATGGACATCCCTGGGGGGGACACTTTGTCTTTTAGAGGGTCTCCTTGTCCCTCCCCTCCTCTCTCTTAGCTTCCCCAAGCTGGAAAAGACAAAAACAACCCCAAAGCCTTGAAGCTGAGGCTGGGTGTAGGACAGGGCTGGCAGGAAAAATCAGAGTTGATCGTTCGTGGGGTTGCCAGTGCTTGGAGTGCAGCGTTCCCCAACTCTCACTGGCTGGGTGACACCAAAAATTCTTCTCATCAGCACAACTCTGCATGCTGAGCTGGGCTGGCTGCTGCAGGGATCTGCTGGAGGAGCTGGGACAGCCTGGGGCCCATGGAGATGCCTGTGGGCTCATGATCCTGCCCTGCTGCCATGGGATGGGGGTTCCTCACCCCACTGCACTGTTTGCACAGATCTTAGTCCCATTCCAGAGAGAATTCTATTCAAATTGCACAACTGAATGATAAGTGAATTGACAGCCAGAATTGGGAACTGGGACTTGCAAAACGTCCTGGAAAATCTTGTCTTTTCAGCCTAACATACTGAACATTTTTTCTTCTGAAAACCAAAATAATTCATTTCATTTCAGCCAGAAGAGTTGCATATTTCGGTGAGGAAAACTATGTATGTGTGGCAACGGAGCTTTGTCATGAAAGGCACAACCTAACTAAATTCTAATTTTCTGTTGAAACAACCATTTTGATTGCAGTTTTTACATTGTATAGCCATTTCTCCTAGTTCCCTAAATCATGTGTCACTTTGTAGCCACAAATAGTTCAAAATAATATTTATTCATTTATTAAAATTATTCTTAGTTTTCTTCAGCAATTATTTGTTGCTAAGAAGAATCTGAATATTTCTAGTCGTGTCCCTGCATCAGCACTCAGAGAGCTGTGTTGGTCAGGCAGCATCACTTAATTTCTGTTTCTTATGCAACTAAACAGCAAACTGAGAATTGCTTTAGCTGGCACCCGAAAAAGAATATTGCAGTTACCAGATGCAGACTTATAAGTGAATTGCTGGTAACACAAATGAGGAGATGAATTGTTTTCCTCAGATCAAAATGCACCTTCGAAGGAAAAACAAAAACTGTGGACTGATTTGAGCCTATTTTAATGACAATAACAACAAAAGGAGGCAGATAAAGGTCTTTAGCAAGAAGTTTGGGGGAAAACTGGGATTGCTAGAAATAGTTTCTAAGATCGATTGACTTGAATAATACTCTGGGACACAGAGAAGAGAGAGAGACAATGCCTGAAGAGAATAAATCGAATATCTTACGGCATTTTAGGCATTCTTTCCTTTCCTAGACACTGCTTTTAGTTTCCAGAAATATGAACAATTCCAGGCAAGCAGAGAATAGCCTGTTCATTTCCCCCCATGATGAATAGTGGCACGTTAGCCTGCTCATTTAATGACAGCTATATATAGTGTGTATAATAAATCAGACCCCAGGACACAAATGCCTTCTGTTTACCTTTGAAATACTCTTTTTTTTTTCCCTGAGAATTGTGATTATTGTAGGAGTCTGATGAATCCACCTACATGTACGGGGATTGGAACAACAAATTACCAGAAATTCTGGTTCAGGGAAATCCCCCATCCTCCCAGGACTGCCTGATGTCCCGAGACCCCAGGGCCTCATATGACCAAAGCCTGCACAGGCTTTGGAAAATTAGCTCAACTCAGAGGGAATCTCAGTTTGAGCTTTGCATGAAAAGTCTCATTTTAATCAGGGATCTCAGTCAATTAGTCTGATTATTGCATTATAAACACTTGTCAACTTTTATATGTGCTTTTGAAATACGATGCCTGAACTCGTCAGCCCCAAAATTGCATATTCTTAACCTGAAGTACACTGTGACTTCTCCGTGCAGTAATTTACCAATCAGAGTTTATATATACATATATTGTCATAGATATATATGTGTGTGTGTGAGTGTGCGTGTGTGTGTGTGCTGCCATTTGTTGGATGAAAAGATCTGATGTTTAGAAAGTATCTGAGATATCTCACTTCTAAAAAAACCCAGAGATCCTTTTTCCATATAAATACTAACAATTTTATCTGGGCTGGAAGATGCACATTTCAAGTCATTCTCTCCTATCCTGAACCACTTCCCAGCAAGCTGGCACAGCATTAATAAGACAATCTGATATTCCCATTTCCAAGATGAGAAATTCACAGATTGAATTACCCCTCTGGTTCCACCCCCAAAGTATTGTTCTCCAGGGAAGAGAAGGAGCAATTTCTATTATTTTGGGAAAACTTTTCATGCAAAGAAATGTAGTAAAAAGTATTGAGAATTGCTGAAAGACATACAGATTATGTATGTTTTTATAGCCGTGAAGTCACTCAAATGGCTTTGTCTCCATTTCCCTGTTTGGCATAGATCACTTATTGTGCATATGTTTTCAGATGGAAATGCTGAATTAGACTATGGTGAAATGGATAATGCAGCCCTAATGCTGGCATGAGCTAATAAGAAAACAGCAATGAATCCACTGCTGCAGATTGAAGTACATGCATTTCATATTATTACTCAAGGCTTGTCTCTCCGATTAGATGATTGCATAACCTTAATATTATAAATCTTGCATGATGTGAATTGTTCAGCTGTAACCATAATCAGTTTTTACTAAGGTGGCATTTCTGTCATCTTGTTAAACACAAACATTATATATGCTCTAGTCATAATTTTATAACAGTTGCTTTTAGCGGGTGACGGCTTTGTCAGTCAGGAGATGCTGTTTAGCTCAGATATGCAGTGCAAGTGCTTCAGATCCTCATAATGGCAGTATTTCCTTCAGAAAACATCGCTTTGTAGATCCTTTAATTTTCTGAGTGTAAATTTCTCTTCAGAAGAAATGCAAAATCTTGCAAGCTCTTTGTTAGACAGAGACCTCTAACAGCCACTTTTCAGATCTTCCGAGAACGGAGTTTATTTAATCAAGTGAAAATGGCTGTACACTCCACAGAAATCACGGCATGCTGCCACAGGTCTTCACATTCCCCTGCTCAGCTCTGGGCTCCCACTTGCTTTAGTCCAATTTTCCACAAGTCCCAGCTCCCTGTGTGTAAATAAATTCTCCAAGGCCCAGCTTTATGGGGAGCGTGCTGCCGCCAGCGTTTAAGGGTTTAAGACCCACCGTATAAACCTCAGCCAGATTCCCTTTTCCCATCAATTCATTGGGATTTACACAAAAAGCTCACAATTGGGTGATAAATTTCAGGGCATATCGTGGGAAGAAGGAGACATGGTCAGTCATGGTTGTGCTGCAACACCATCCTTCATGCAGAACCTGGGGATTGTTTAGTAGAATTTACCTCCTCAACAAATTTATTGGCTTAGTCAGGTGCCCTGGAGAAAAAGGAAAACAAAAATAAAAGCTAAATCCCTGCCTTCTTCAGGTAATGGACACATTCTTATTTTTCCACTGTAGATCTTTTGTTGAGATAGTCCTTTACAGAGAGGAACATGTTGAAGAGATAAGGGCAACACGAGCACTTCCACGTTTCTTCAGGTGTTTAAACCCTGAGACTGCATAATCAGGAAATCAGGAGCATAAAACAAGAACTATCTCACCTCTGTAACACTACAATAAACCTAATCATTCCTTTTGGTTATAATAACAACAGAAATGGCCTTATACTCCATACTTTTATATTCAAAATTACACCTTAACTTTTATGTAAAAACTAAGTTCAAATAGTTTTTATCAGGCAGCCTGTGGATGCGATTTTCTGGTAGAATATATAAAACAATAAATTGCAGTGGTCTGTTCCTTGGAGAATAAGAATCTTTTCTGTTTTCTAGTATGTTAAGCATCCCTGCAACCAACCTGGCGCATTTGTTATCGTGGAAAGCACAAGGGACAAAGAGAGTAGATTTTGATATAAGGGAGAAATTCTTCCCTGTGAGGGTGGGGAGGCCTTAGTTCAGGCTTTCCAGGGAAGCTGTGGCTGCTCCAACCCTGGAAACATTCAGGGCCAGGTCAGACAGGGCTTGGAACACCCTGGTCTGGTGGAAGGTGTCCCTGCCCATGGCAAGGTGTGGAACTGGATGAGCTTTAAGATCCCTTCTAACCCAAACCATCCTGTGATTCTGTGACAAATGTTTTCAGAGGTGAGCATTCTTGGTGAGAGGTAAATGCAAGTGGGCAATACCAGGAGATTTGCCTGCTCCATGCTCCTGTGGAGCAGAGCAGAGATGAGAAGAAGCCAGCCCAGCACTCCCTGAGCACTTGCAGCCTGACACAAGGCAGTGCCAAGGAAACCTCACACATACCCAGTGCTCCCAAAGAGTTCCCAAACCACTTGTGGGAGGGACCCTTTCCCTGGCAGCAGCTGCCTGTGCTCCACCTGTATCTCGTGCTGTGGGAGGATTTGCAGAGCCCTGTAGGAGAGTTATTAGGAATGGGTTTATTTTATAAACCCATTTATTTTGCAGGTCCCATGAAAGGGACCCGCAAAAGCCTTGTGTTCCTAAACTCTCTGAAGCACAAGGCTAGCCCAGATCCAGAGCTCAAGGTCCACACCCAGGTGTTCATGGGCATCTGGGGGTCTTATTGTACATGCCTCCATGAGGGCAAGAGGGACATGGCTTGTGTGGAAACTCGTCCTGCAGGAAACCTTATCCAGCTCTTATCCTCATTGTTCTGCCAGCTGCTTTACAATGCTGAAACTGTGACACCAGCGAGGCTTTCTCACATGGTTGGGAGGGAAAAATAGTTTTTAATATCAGATTTTTAAAAAAAGAATGTATGGCCCCTATAAACTGTTAAACTTCACTTTATTGATCATAAATCTGTGTTTTGCTCAATGCAAAAGTTTTTCATCTTGCACAGAAAAATGCTGAAACAGCTACAAATGTCAAAAACACAAAGTTTTCTCTCCTGGACAATTTATATGGAAGTTATTGGATTTTTCTTGTTTAAAAGCACTCTTACCACACTATGCTGGCCCACTGGGTTAGGAGAAATTGCCTTTCATTGCCAAGCTTTGTTCCTGCCCTTCACTGATAGGAAGAGATCTGAAAAATAAAGCAAGGGTGTTAGCCTCTTCTACATGCCACTAAGGATAGAAGGGCTGAATTGGATAAGAAACCAAAGCAGTGGGAATAAGACCTCAATAATAGCAGAGAAGGAGATATTCCTTGGCAAAGCCACTGTTAAAGTAGAGAACAGGCAGTAAAAGTGCTGGGGCTCAGAGCAGAGAGACACCTCACACTGAGATTTATCCCAAGATCCACGCCCAAGACAAGGGCTGTCAGAGCAGGATGGGCAGGCCAGGCCCCAGGGTGACATTTCGGGAGCTGATGTGGCCCTGGGGTGCATCCCCCTGCTCTGTGACCAAGGCCATGGTCCCACCAGTGTCCCAGCCTCCCTCTCTGCAAGTGGGTCGATGCACCTTGGGACCAGGAGATTAACAGCCCTGTCTTGGTATTAATGACCTGCAAAAGCTGTGAAGGTGCAGAGCAGGGCAAAGAAATCTTGATTTATTAATGGCAAAGCAGAAAACTGGAAGGCAAAAGTGGAAGAAAAAATTCCAGCCCAGCCAAGGGTGGTATGGAGACAGATTTACCCTGTTGTATCATGCATTTAAAATGGGTCATTTCAGCTAAGGCAGCTGTGTGTGAGCACATTAACTATATTTGGTCTCCTATATTTTTTTAAATATTACATACCATCCGGGAAGATGAAAAACAGGAAAAAAGATTCTTTTTTTCTTTGTACCCAGCTGTCCAAATTACAAAATTTCTGCTTTTCTCTCATAACCTGGAAGCCTTCTTTTTTTCTGGCTGTTCTCTATCACGTGGTACAACAGGTCTCTGCTCCACTACAGTGGTCAGCATCTCCCTGGAGATAATGGACTGGATCATCACCTGGATGCAATTCTTCCCTTTGGTCATAAATCATGATGGGAATACAGTAACCAAAAGCCATGAAATATGAAACCACATAAATAAAGGAAGGAAAGGACTGTGAATTGTCTGGGGAAATCTGTGCAAAGAAAGGGAGGAGGAGAGACTTGCACTGTTGGAGGAGCCACGACAAATATACATCCTGATTTTAAAGTCAAACTGTTGCTATAATTATTTAAGATTGGCCTTCTCCTGTCTCTCACAGGATGAAGCTTTGTTCTCCTTTCCATCAGTTTCATGTGCTTTCTGTTCCTCTTGGGCTTGGCTTTTATTTCTGTGATTTTTCCACTTCCAATAGTTCTGTCTACAAATACCCCTGTTATTTCATCATCCCCTCCAGTCCCCAGCTTCTGGACTGTTTCTTCTCCCTTTGCCTCTGTTCTGTTAAAATCACATGATTTTTGTTACCAACCTGAGAACTCCAGACCTGAGTTCCTACAGGGAAAACACTGCTCAGCCAAGTCAACAACTTTAACTCTCATTCACATTCAAAAGGTGGGGTCCAAGCACACCTACATGTTTAATTAGATCAGAAATGTTAAATCCTCCTTCACAACTGCCCAGCCCAAATATGATCAACTCTACAGTTTTGGAAACACGATGAACAAAATTTAGCATATTGTCCTATTAGGAAGAAAAATAAAAAGAAACTGAAAACAAAATATTGAAAAATTTAAAAAAGGAGTCCTGAAATTTTACATGGGAATCCTTAGGAGAAATTCTTTGTTTAAATTTGTAGGCAACATTTCACCCTTTAGATTTATTGAAATCAAGACTAGGAATCTGTCACTGCTTTGCTCAGCACCAATAGCTGGAGTAAACCTGCATGTCCATTCCACTGTGGAAAGAGCTCTGTTTTCCTCAGAATCATTGTAGACATACCATGTACTATAAAACACCCTGGGATTTATAATTTGAGCACAGATATTTTATATATGTCAAAACCAGTGGCTGACCCTGCTGTCCTGAGGTTACTCCCATGTATTGCAGCTTTCCACTTTTTCACCCAACTGCTGGCTGCCACCACAGGTTCCCTTGTCCCTGAGAAACTCAATGTTTCACAGGGCTGAAGGACCCTAATTAAAAAATATTAGTCCTATTAAAACATGCATGATACAATTTTTAAACATATTTTATTTTCATTGGATTTTAGCTCCTCCTTATGGACGCAGTTACATAGATACTAATATTTAAAACTTGACAAATTTACCTCTCACTTTTAGAGGTTGGTTGTCATGTTCCATTCAAGTTCCTCCTATTGAATTAAGGCATCAATGAGGATTTTTACCACTGCTGTAATTTTATTTTCTGTAATAAAACACATCTATGTTTAGTGATGGGTGTGTATTAGAAGACAAGATAAAATACACAGAACGTGGAGCTTTGGTTTGAACGGTGTTTAAGTGGTACAGGTAGAATTGTGTTTCTTTGGGATCAGCTGCTTTTCTTCAGCTCTGCAGTGGAGTTAATAAACGCTGCAGACTGCTCTTTCAGAGCTTATAAACTTAGCAGAAATAAAAGGAACTAAGGGGTCTGACAAGTGAGTGAAGCTTATAAATGCCACTGAAAGCCTTTGGGGCCCCAGCTCCTGGGGAATGTATCAGAGCCCTGCAGGGTTTATAAATTCTGCCTATTTACGGGCAAGTTTCTCTCCTGACCATAAAAACCATAGGTCAAAAAGCACTGCTAGATGGGGAACAGGCAGCCTAGATTGCAGTCAACTCCAGCTTCTTCTTTGACAAGGCTGTGCAGCTCATCAGCAAAGCTGTGGTGCCTGGTGCTGGTATCCCACCGACCCCATCAGGGGGGAGCATCTGCATCTCCTGACTCCCTGTAGGACTCAGCCCCTGCAGATGTGAGCTCCTGGCTCCTGCTCAGGCTCTACTTGCAAAAAAAACACTCTACAACCCGGAGAACCTTTCCAGGTAGCTTGGATGGGAGTGTTTTGGGGGCAGTGTTTTACAGGTGAACTGGCTGAGCTGCTTCTCAACAGAGGACAAACAGGGCCAGCCCTTGGGGCTGTGTCACTGCTCACCTTGTGTCCCCCACCGTGTGAACAGGCTCCCAGGGCATAAATCAAAACTGGTGTTTGCTCCCCCTTTACAAATCCACCTACGTCTCTGCTTCAAGTAGGCTCACAAATGGACTGATTTTTTTTAGGAACCCAAAAAAGCCTTTCTCAGATTACATGCTCCTGCAATAGGCAGGTATCCACCTAGCAGCAGGAGGAGGAAGCACCATGAGCACGTCAGGTTTCCTCTCAGCATCCTGATCCCAGCTCCATTCTGCCACACCCACTGTCTGACAAGCTGCTTTAATGGATGGGCACTGGCCTTCCGTGGAGGGGCTAAATGTAAAACTTCCCTATGCTTCTCTTGTCAAAGTTAAAAGCTTTTCACATCTGTGTTAATGTTTCTTTTTTTTTTTTTTTCCCTCCTGTCTGCTGGCACCAATGACAAATACTACATCTTGCATTGAGTAACAGTATATTGAATGGCTGGCAGAGGCAGAATACGGCACCTGTGATTTATCTCCGGGAGTTTGGGTTGGATGACACTGCTGGGAACAGACGGGGGCTCTGAGCTGTCACCTGATTACTAATTCTAGGATTTCTCCTCTGAGAGTGAGAAGGAGTGAGCTAGAATGAAGGGTACAAAAAGCAAATCAATAAACAGGTTAGTGTTTGCATCATTATTAACACTCGGGCTGTCAACACACCCATTGAAACTATCGCTCAGGGCAGCTCCAGATTTAATGGTCAGTGTAACAGATTTACTGTAAATGTTAGCTAAGGCAGAGCAGGAGGGGGGATCTCACTGACAAATAACAGAGATTTCAGTGGGATGCATGGAACCCTTTATGTGTGTGCATAAATAACGCAGGCATTGCCAGGCAGAGGCAGGGGCTCTCTGCAGTATTTCTCCTGGCAGGGCTGTGGTGTGTTCCTGTGCTCCCCTTCCCTCCCCAGAGCCCCTGCTGCCCTCCACTCGCTGGCAGCAGCTGCACATCAATGAAATCACCAAGGGAGCTTTGATCTTGGGAGCCCCACACAACCCCCTCAATAGCCTGGAGAAGGGAGGGGAAGGGAAGGGTGGTGCTGCCATCTTCACACTAAATTAGCCTGTGATGAGAAGAAGCTCTAAATGAAGCTGGGTTTGATTTGTTTTACCCAGCTGATGGGCTCCTGCCATTTTCCCCTCTCCACAGACAGTCGGCTTTGCAGAGGTTTCTTAGGAACACTCCTGGCATTGCCCCTTTCCTGTTGATCTGTCCTCCCACTTTCCACAAGTAACACACAACTAAGCAGCTCTGAGCTGTATAAATGAATGCACAATCTAGTGTCTCTGCTTAAATTACTGATGAAATGATAAATCTGCTGCAGAGTAAATTGGCTGAAGACAAATCTTTCCAAGCCCTGTCGGTGCTGCCACTTTTTCAAATGAAAGCCCTCATAAAGAAATTAAACAGGTTAAAATGAAAAAGTATCTAAATTCAAGTAGCTTTTGCAGGGGAGGGTTTCCCAGATTGCACTGTCATCTCATGAAGATCCTTCTCCAGGAACGCTGCTGCTTTCCTTCTTGTTTTAAATGGTTCCCACATGCACATTTATAATAGTGCATCAATCTCCGGGTAACTGCTTCTGCTCACTGCTGCTGCCAGGAGAAGGAGGGACCCAGAGGCTGAAACCTCAGAGTGTCAGATGCACCAGT
The DNA here is from genome assembly GCA_013397245.1 of Thryothorus ludovicianus. Lineage (NCBI taxonomy): Eukaryota > Metazoa > Chordata > Aves > Passeriformes > Certhiidae > Thryothorus > Thryothorus ludovicianus. Next base: position 290,704 of record VZTB01017146.1, on the reverse strand, counting down.
CATATGTAGCTCTCCCTGCCTCAAGGACTGCTCATTGTGCTGTTGTGAACTCACTGGAGGTTTGAGCTTAATGGCAAAATATAATATTCTGGAGCTGCACTGCTCTGATATTCCCAAATGACATCTTCATCACCTGCCCTCCAGACAGACACCTCAGGAACTGCCTACTCAATGCAAGCTCAGGAAGTGTGGGTTTGTACAACAACCCTGTGTTCCAGGCTTAAGGAATTCTTGCTGAGAATGCCCACCCCAGTGGAACTCTGCCTCCAGAGCATGGGCTCAGGACACAGTGAAGATGTTTGAAAGCTCCGAGCCATGTCCCAGCTATTGCAAAAGCCTCTCATGGGAAACTTCCACTCGGAGCATCTAGAGACCCAGCAGAGCCTGAGACCATTTGAGAGTCACATCTCTGCAGGGCACAGATCAGTCACAGAGGCCAGGGAAGGTGGGGGATTGGTCACCCAGGAGGTATCTCAGGAGCAAGAGCAGCACAATTCCCTCTCCCCCTTCGCTCCAGACTGTCCCAGCCCTCACCTTCTCTGTGCATGGTGTCCCAAGATGCTTTTTATGCTTTTCTGCCCCAGTGATGTTGATAAGCTCTGTCATTAGTGCAGAACTTTGAACACACAATATGGTGAGAACAGGCTTCTCTCAGCCCTTAATTTCATTAGAAACAAGCCCAAGATAAAACTCATGGAGCTCATAGATTCTTGAATGCTCTTTTCTGCCTGAACAAGCCTACAACAGTGTCAGAGAATTTATTTATCTGATAGTACTGGCATCTCTGGGACAGCAAATGTCTTTCACACTCTGTGACTTGCATTACTTGCCAGGACCTCAAGCCCTTCTGAGACCCAATAGAATTGTGCAGAGGTCTGGTGGAACATGAGGGGATGCAGGCAAGGTTTTCTGGGGACACAGTTTGTAAGTGCCAGTATTTAAACCCTTCAGTATCTGACTCAAGCAATGTGGATCTCCTCACATCACTTGAATTTGTGATGCTATGTTGTGGTTCAGCCCCAGATCCCCAAAGGAGGTCTGGTAACACTGTCCAGTGCATGGGGGCACCTCACATGGACATCCCCAAAGTGCTTCTGGGATAACCTGAGACTGTCATCCACTCACACTCCTCTGTCTGTGCTGAACTCCTCTCCAGAGGGCACATCTACTCTGTGCCACAGTGGTGTCAGCTCAGACTTCCAGGCTTCCTGGGACTTGCAATGTTAGAAACTCAAACCCAAAAGCAGCAGCTGCAAAATCAGCATTAACGTGTTTCAGTTTGATTTTGATTTCTAAAGGGCTGGTGGCAGAAAAAAGCTCTGGAGCCTCTCTGTGGAGCTGAGCTCTAATTCCTGCAGAAGAGAGCAGCCCCATGAGTTCAGAGCGCTGCTTGCTGCCTTTAATCCGTGCACTATTGACTGGAGAAAGAACAAACCTCCTTGGAAGCCTTAATTGGAGCAAGTGGCGTCTGACGATTTTTGTTTAAACTGTAAAAGAAGACTCCTCCCTGGTGGGAGATGTTCAGCAATCAGAATGAGGAGGATAAAAACAAACCCTTGCTGCACAGAGCTGGGCTGTGCAGTGGATAACCCAGCAGAGAGCAGCCCTGGGAGCTGCTGGAATATTTGGACAAGGTGACCCTGCACCGAGCACATTAGCTGCATTATTGGCCTATAAACTGTCTCACTGCTTTACATATCTGTATGGCCCGCATATTGAAGGGGAAGATTAGCTTGATTATCAATGGGGGAATGAGCCAAACAATTACTTTCATTATTGAATATCCAATTAATTATTCAGGAGGCAAATCAATTATTCATATCTCATTTAAACTGGGTCGGGGGAGAAGCGGTGCCACTTGACAGAGCTGTTCACAACCTCTCTGGGTGCAGCAGCAATCCTGCTGCAACAGGGAGGGATTGTATTGGGAGCAAAAGCCATGCCCAAAATTACATTCCCCAGAGCACATGGATATCCATCCATACACATTTGGTGGCCAAGGCCAATTCCAGGGAACTATGAGAGTTTGGAATTCCCTGCAGTGTTTCCTCAGCCATGATTATTGCTACGTTTTAAATATGATACAAAACATCCTGCAGGCCAGTAGCTACAGGAGTTCAGAAGTCCATGGGAGCTGAGCATGTGCTGTAGGAGCATTGAGATATAGAGGACTCAGATATATTTGGGCTTATGTGAAAGAAAGGAAAAAGCTCTCATGCAGATAGCAGGAGGTAATCTCCTGGAGAATAGCAGGCTCTTAACCATTTTTCAAAATCCGATATCATCATAGAGACATTTTAAGACATTGTACCAGCAAAATATCTGCTTCTTGCTTCCCTCAATTAAATAATGGAAATAATAATAAAAAAAAATAATGTTTGCCCACTCTCTTCCTGTATTTGCTTTCTTTGGAGGCAGGAGTGGGAGCAGCACACACAGTCTGGTCTGAATCCAGAGAGCAGGACCCCAGTGCTGCAGTGCCTGGTACATCCCCACACTCCTTCCCATGGGCACACATTGTTCTTCCATCCAAAGCGTAAACAAACAACTTACTGCAGGTTACAGAGCACCCAGGGCACTGCAGAGCAGAGGGTAAGACAGAGAGAAAGGGGAGACTAAGACAAGGCAAGGAAAGAAATACAGCCTGGACAGAGCAGATCCAGGAATATAGCCAGGGTGAAAATTGTATGGAAAGGCCAAGGTCTGAAAACTCTTCTGTAAAACTACCCACACAGGCAGAGACAGCTGGCTGCAACTGTTTGAAAAGCAGGGAAACAGAGGGAATCATAACTCTATGTGTGTGTGTGTGTGTATTTCCAAGACAAACGGGTCCCAGGGACATTCAGTGACTGGGAATGCTCCTTCCCTCCATGCTCTCTCACACAGTCACTTGTCCTCACTGCGGCCAAGCCTCAGCCCTCCAATAATCTCAGTTTTGTGTCTTTTTCCTTCTTTGCACAAACAGAAGCGAGTGATACCGTATTGAAAACAAATTGTCAATTACTGAACAATCAAGCCCTCCATTTGTTTGTTAGATTGACTCTCAAATAGCCCGATTAATTATAACAGCACTAATTATTAAGATACACTGGTAGTCATCTCCTATTCCAGAGAGAAGAAGGAAGTCTTTCCTTCTGCTTTTGCTGTCACAGTAGCAGCCTTACCCAATAGGGCGATTTATCTCTGTCAAGCCACTAAAATGATAATGCCAATTAAATCACACAAGTAATTGCTGTTGGGGTCCCCATGGATTTCTCCCAGCAGAGTCAGGTGGAATATGAATGCAGGCTGTCCAGGGAGGGATGGATCCTGCTCAGGGAGAGCTCCATCCACTCTAACCCCTGTCCTGCTCTGATCACAGTCATGGGGATCCACAGGCAAAGCCCCCCAGCTTGTGCTCTCAGGGTCCCCAACAGCCCCAGATGAGCATTTTTGCAGCCAGGAGTGGGGGAAGTTGCTCTGTCTCACACAGAGGAGCCACTGAAGAGAACAGGGCTTCCTCTTTTCCTTCTCTGCAGTTTCAGCTGGTTTGCAGCTTCTCATGGCTTTGGGAGCCTCCAGCATCTCCTGCTCCAGTCCTGCCTGGACCTGGGCTGTGTCCCCCCTCCCCTCAGACCAGAAATACAGCTGGATCTCTGGGCAGAGCTGGTGTTAAAGGGCACTCACACTGTAAAAAATAAAGGTATATGTCCAGCACAAACATGCAGTGTGGTCCAGAGGGGGTTGAAGGATCACATCCACAGGTAACAGTGACTGTGATTGATACAGCAGCTGCAAAAAGGGGGGGATGTGCCCCCACCCCCTGTCCTGTGCTTTCTGCTTATTGTAATGAATTGTCTCTGTGGCTGGGCAGACCCCACCTAAAAAGAGCAGTGTGATCTAACCCAATCTCGCTTCTCATTCGATTAAACCCCGTGAAAGCAGGCATGTAACCTTGTTAATATCACGTTTATTAGAGGGAAGGGGGACAGAAAATTAAGATATACTTCATGTTGTTGCTAATTAGAAAAATTGAGACTTTGCATCTGTGCAAGGCAGAGCAACATGTGGCATTAACAGATGTGAACTCATTACACAGCTGCATCAGAGGAAATTGTGCCACCACAGCGACAAAAATCTCAAAATCAGATTTCCCCCAGTGTCCCAGCTTCCCATTGCCTTCTCCTTCCTTCCTCTAAAAAAAGTTCACTCTGGGGTTATTGGGGGGTTTTTACTGTTTTTCTTGGGGAGCAGAGAGGAAGGGAGGCTGTTCTTTTTGCAAATATACACTGAACCTCCCAGAGAAGCTCAGAGCAGAAACAAGCCAGGCTGCAGCACGACAGCACAGCCTCTGGCTCCTGCTAAAACACAAAGTGCTCTGCAGCTGGAATGTGATCTGTCCTGCCTTCCCTGGCCATGGTGTTTCCCACAGGGAACCAAGCAGGCAGGGTTGCAGGCAGCCTCTTCCCAAGGGTTTTCCAGACATGACTGCCCTGCAAGGTGGAGGGAAGTGGGAATAATACCTTAAATGAGGTGTCACCACTAAAGTGCTTCCAATCCTGCCCTTCATCCCCCTGGGAGTCTTCTAAGATCGCCAGGCCACTTGTCATCTACAGTAAAGAGCAGCCAAACAGCATGAAAATAAATCACTTATTTATCGTTTCCTCTGTGTGTTCTGCTTAACTTTTTGTCTCAGATAGCAGAAGCCAATCCCAAAGAAAAATCAGAGGTCAGATTTGGGATTTCTCCCTTGCAATTCTCCCAGGAAATGATTTGCTCCCTGGCACAGCAGAGAGCAGCCCAGCAAAGCAGCGGTGTAAAAATGCACCAACTTTGCTGATGCTTGTTTCATTTGTGCCTCGTTCAGCTCTGGAGAGGCTCAGCTTTATTTATTTATTGGCAGTCAAAAACATCACAGTGTTATCAAGAGGCATCACTGTAGCAGGCTAACAGGTCTGGGGATGCACAGGCAGGATGTTGGGGTATGGGGGCTGGATCCCACTTCCCAAATAGCTGGGCACTGGATACAAAAATAAATAAAAACTGGAAAATGAGCTCCAAAGGCAGTTTTTGCCTTTCTCTGAGAAGATTTTGCAGGGACAAAATATTTTTTTTTTTTTTGCAACAATGTCAATTTTTTCCATCTCCTTTCTCATTCCCAAGAATTTCTACTGACTTGCTGTGTAACATCAAACACCTGATCCCAACACTGCTCCAAATCAACTCAGTTCTGGGTGAGGTACAAGAGGTACACCTTGGACAGAATCTGGAAAGTGAGATCAGCTTTCCTCCTGCCATAAGCTCAGAGCCCTGAACATTTTGCTGAATGAACTCCCCTATTGAAGAGGTCTGCTGAAAAAAACCTTCAGTGTTTTGCTTGCTGCGTCCTTCATCAAGGAAAACATTGAGGGGGGAACAAAAAAACCCCAAAATCTTATCTTTAACAAAAAATCTGGGTGGTGGGCATGCTCTGGACTGTCTGGCAAAGTCCTTGCCTTCATTTGCACAGGCAAAGGGCTGGTCAGCACTGGTTTCCCACCAGCTGCTCTGGTACAAATGTTCCTCTCTTGCAGCGTTTCATTGCAAGCCCTTTGTCCCAGGCAAGCACACCCCGTGCAGCACAGAAACCCTCACCCCACACACTGCTGAGGGCCTCAGTCCCTTTGTGCAGGCTGTTTCATTTCATAAACTCAAGGGTCACTTTTATTGTGGTCTCTGCTAAATGAAATCACAAAAGCAATTTAAAATCGCTTAAGCAAATCATGAAAGATGCAATATGAGGAAAGGGCTGTGAATAATGGTTAGCCTAAAGCATTGCAACAAAGGGAGTGACTGTGCTTCTGTCAGGTCCTTTCTCTTGGTCTGTATCCCTCACGCTGAATTCCTCATCTTCTGCCTAAGATTTTGGGCAGGAACTCATCAAAGGAGAAAGCCACTCTTATCAAATTTCTAACATTGCCTGCTATTCTTCATGGAAAAATGATCTGCAGGACATAGAGAGAGCTGCAACCTAGTCTGGCATTTCAGATATGCAGTAACCAGAAAATAATAACAAAAACACAGGATACCATTTTTATCCTGGAAATTATTTTCTGGGGGTGGGGGGGGAGGTCAGTGTAGCCTGTGAACTTCATCCTTATCTGACTGGCATTCAGAAGAAACTTCTGGCTGCCTCCCACCAGAAGCTTTGTCCCAGTAGGCAATAGTCCAATATAGAACAAAGTTGGAGGGGACTGAAATGACTGTGAGATAAATTTTCAAGCAACCTTTCCTTCTATCTTACCCCATTGTCAGCAATATGCTTCACAGAATATTTTTGTTGCTCAAGGATGACTTTCTTACAGCTCTGAAAAGCTCTGTTCACCTTTCATCAGGCACTGGCTCCCATGCTGCCTCATCCTACAAGCAGAGCAAGTGTTTTCTCAGATATTCCTTGGTCTCCTGGATCCCAGGGATCAGATTTCCCTGCACTCAGTGCCCAGGTAGGGGTGAGAATTCTCCTTAATGCAACACAGGCACCCAGCAAGGGGCAGCCTCTCTTTGTGACAGATTATTGTCACCCAAGAGAAAAGATGCCTGGGCTCACTCACAAGCCAAAGTAGTGCCTGAGAGCTCCACTGGACCAGGATTCTCTGTGTAAGAACTCATGTCCACCTATGTTTTCTAAATCTAAGTTTCCTAAGGCAGCCACAAGTCAGCAGCATTTGAAGAATTTACAGTAACAGCAGTCATCTTTAGTGCCTTAATTTCTGGCTGGGGTGGGGGACAGAAGAAAAGGAGAGGATTTGATCTAGGAGTCTCAAAGTGAAGGTCAGAACCTGCACACAGCATCACAAGAGGCTTTTGAAAAGCTTGCTCTTTTATTGAGGTGATGCCCAGCTCTCTTGAGGAGGAAGGAGCCTCCAAATTCCTCTCTTGAGGCCAGCATCTCACAGCCCCCAAACTTGGGGCTTCCAGCTGGATCTATTGGACAATATTCAAAACTGGATTAAGGTGCTGCAGCAGACCCTCATCTATGAAATGTGATCCAAGCAGAATCTGCACAGCTGAAACAGCAGAAATTCTGCAGATGGTGGGCCAGATATGCCCTTATTTTAAGCCAAGGATCACATTGGATCTCAACACCTTCTCAAGTGACCAGGCTGTGCCAGCCACAAAAGCAATCCTGCAGAGACACAGCCCATGAGCCTAAATATCCCCAAAAGCTGGAGAGTTTTGGGTGCTTTGGAAAGGACAGGTGGATTCCCACTCCAGCTGTTCATAAGGTTCCAATTCTGCTCCACCCTCTGGCCACTAACCTAAGGATCCCCAGAGTGTCTGGGCAGGTCAGCAAGAAAGCAGTAGAGAAAATGGCCCAGAAAAGAAGAGCTTTTTATTTCTTCCCTCAAGAAGTGCCTCAATAAATGCTTTTAGCATACCTCCTTCAAAAAGAAAAACCCTTCTAAGCTTATGCATGACCATAACATTTCCCACATTTTCAATTAGCTCAAATAATCTCGCTAAAAGCTATTGATAACCCACCTCTAGCTGGAGCACACGTGCACCTGTGTGTGCAAGGAGACAAGCCATGGCTGACAGAGTGAGAGGCAATGAGAAATGAACTGCCTGAAATTAACTTTAAGCGTCCAAGTGATTAAACCATTGTGCAGTGATTGTGTAGGATACTGCCTTTCTTCGGCAATTAAGACTGTATTGATCAGATAGCAGGAGGAAAGGGGCCGGCAGAGCGATGCTCATTCACGCTGCCATAATTAAGAGTGATCATCTATTGTTCTGGAGCACACGGCACAGCCCAGCCCCATCAGGCTCTTCCCTCTCCCTTCCTCTCCCTTCCCTGGCCCTCACTCCCATGAACACCTGGATTTAGCATCTGCTTGGAGTGAAAATTGGAGCAGGAGCTGGCTGAAGTTGCTCTGTAGAAGATCAAGATTAAATTCGTATCTTTCCCCATCCATCCAGCCCCAAGATAAGCAGTTTGTGCTGTTTACCAGCAAGAAAGGGGAAAAAAGGAGGGGAAAATGGAGCATGAGAGAATACAGACCACCACATCTGAAAGCAGTTCTTGGGCTGACCACAGGGCAACAAGAACTCACCAAGACTTTGGGGAAATTGCACCTCTACTTTTGTGTGGGCCACTCTACCAAGAACAAACACTTTCCAGAATATATCCTCCTGCTCCCCAAACTAATCCTTTTTAAAAAAAGTCATTTATTTTATGTATTTTTTTTCCTCCTCAAATGCACTCAAACCAATCTACCTTTAAACACAGCTTGAAATTGGTGTCTTATTTATAATTTAACTAGCAAATTTCTTTCTTACAACTTCTGCTGAACCCTTGCTAACATGCACTTTCATGGCTCCAGCCTGGGAAAATTGGCATGGAATAACAGCATTTAAAATATCAGCTGACAGACTCTAAGTTCATGATTTCTGTGACAGCAGTCCTTGGGCATCTAAACTCTTGTGGTAAAGGGTATTTCCTTACTTAATTATTCCAGTTCCCAGTATATCATTTCTCAGGGTATGGATGGTACTTGCTGTGAGCCTCGGAAAAACGATCCATGTCAGTCAAAGTGTGTTATTGTGGGCTTGGGGGAGGATTTGGGTCATTTCCTCATGAAGACTGCAGAAAGCAGCACCTGAAAACACAATTCCCAGAGAAAGCAAGGGAACATGGCACTGAGCCACATCACTCCAGAAGTGATGCAGTGATTTATTATTCATCATCAAGACCTTGCAAAACCCTGATGCTGGCATCTAAACCATGGTGATAATCACTGATATTTTCCTTCACCTCTGTGGATTGCTATAAAACTTAATACAAAGAGAAAACATTTGCACACCGGGTGACACTACTTGCCACAGCCACAAAGCAAGTGCCCTAATTTTCAGCTTGGTCCTTTAAACCTAAGTGTGTCTTCCTAGTTGTTTACTGGAACCCACAGGTGTGACTGAAGCTGTCTCATTTTCCATGTCTGTGCCAATCACTGAGCTCAAAAGTACAGACTGACAAGTAGGGCTGGCACCCAGTGTCTGTGTGCAGACCATATTCATGTAGAACCTTCCTTCATAATAATAAGTCAAGGGCTCTGTCCTAGCCTCTCAACCTTGTCAGACTCGCTTCACTTTAAATACCTCTCACTACTTTAGTCACAGTTCTTGTTTTAGTAGATGAGATGTGGCCTTGCCATTGTTTTTCCAGTTCTCTCAGTCCTGGCCCTTGTGAAGATCATTGTTCATCCCTGTTAGCCCATGCTCCCTGCTGAACACAGATCTCCTTCCTGCCTTTCAATAAGGAGCATTTGCATTTCCTGCTGCTTGACAAAACCCCTGCCCATGATAGCAGTACATCCAGCTCCTGGCAGTCTGAACCCTGGCACTGTGTAATTTCATTTTCACTGCCCTACCCCAATCCTGCTTCTTTGCTGACTTTGAATGCTACAAGCTGCTGCAGGACAAGAGCTGGAAATCTCTGCTTTGCTCCTTTCCTTCCTCTCATAAGCTCAGTGTTACTCAACAGCTGCTGCCCAGGCAGAGTAAAGGGTTAAGCATGAAGATCTGGAAGAGGCAGTGCTGTCCTGTCACAGAGCTGCCCTCTTGCCTCTTCCTCACACATCCACACTGCTCACATAGCCTGCATTCCTCCCCGTTAACACCATTAAACTTTGACCTGAACTAGACATAGAGCTAAATATGTGTGCACCTGTTTCCTTATAATGACCTGCTATTATCATTTTCCACCCCTCTTTTTTGACTGATGGATATTATATGCAGAGTGACCCTCAGAATATTTTTCCCCCCTCTTTTTGTTAGGCCTTGCTAAAGCAACCTGCAAATTAATTTAATATCCTCTTTTGGTTGGGAGCTATGAAACGAGGGCTCGAGGCTGATGATGCGTAAACCATTTGTGGCATGTATTTAATCTCTGGACAATGGATAGAGATGTTAGTGCATGCTACACTAAGTTCTATTTACGCTGGCTATTAAGTGCAGTCAAGCTGAAGGCAATCGGAGCACATTACAGGGCCTAATGGGAGAGGATGCTACACAACAGTACATTAAAGACTGAAAATGAATTAAGAAGGAAGCATGGTAGAGAAAGCAGACAAGGAAAGGGTTCTGTATACAGATAACTCTTATTGACAGCACAAATATTCATGTACTCTGAGTTCCCAAATCCAATTTTGGTATTGGATACCACTCTAGAGGGAATGTTTTGAATTCCATTTTCATGCAGATACAAAATGACTTACAGCCAGCCTGCCCCTCCCACCTCCACCTCAGTGGTTTGCATAACCTGATGCTGGGAAATGCATCCCCTTTTTCTTCCTTGCAAAGCTAAGCCAGATCCCTCTTGAGCACCTAAATCAGGCTAAACTTTCTCAGCCTGCTCTCTGAAATGAGTCTACCCCAGGAATGACAAGTAGACCTTGCTGCACTCCCAGTCCTGCTCACTCTCCTTGGCACTTCTTGCTCTGACTGTCACTGAGAAAATTCAAGTCCTCTGGGAAAGACAGGAGAAAAATGCACAGTGGGAGCAGCCAATGAGTTGTGAGCACTGTACCTTTGCTTTTGCCTTTTTGTCCCTGTTACCTGGATGAGAATAATTTAGAGATGAAAAACCTGCTGTCTTTTCAAAAACCAAGCTCCAGAACCCAAGAGCAGCACTGCTTTACTCCATCTCAGACATACAATTTTATGAGTTTACTTTTAGGTGTAAAATTCTCTATTTGTGAAGAGACTGACTTGCTATGTCTTCTGAGTACAGTGGCTTCACTTAAATTGATGAAAGAAAAGTCCTGATTATAATTAAAAACTTGCGCATAAGGAAAAGAGAAGCAGCAACCAAGCTACTAAAGCCACACACACTGATCAGCTCTGCCCATTTTTTCACCAAGATCTCTGACTGGTGCTGTTCCTGTCCATTCACCTGCCCCACTCCCTGCTCCCCCAGCTCAGGGAAATAAACTGTGCTCTGAAAGCAAGTATTTCCTAATATTTTAGGAAAATATTCCTTTGTCTCAAGGCTTCCCTGCCTGTACTGCCAAGAGCTTCACTGACTGTCAAAGGCTGGCCACCAATCCTGGTCTGAACCCCACCCCTGGGTCCTGAGGACAAGCCCAAGGAGTCTGTCCTCCCTTCCTTTGCAACTCCCAAAGGTCAGACTTGGCTCTGACAAGCAGCTCCTTCCTACTTTTGGCAGGTTGGACTTCTCCACCAACTTGATGACAACAGAAAATACTTGTTAAGAATCAGAAAAAGGAACAATATTTATACCCAATATAAACACTAAGAATGGACAGAGAGCCTGGGAGGTACCAGGTGCTCTCTGACATCCCAAAAGCTTGAGACTATGCCTGGATAAGACAAGAGTTTTCATTCAGAACAAGATTGTGCAAAAGAAAAGTTTTTCTTTCTTTTGGGTGTCCAAAATCTTGTGATTGCCTCTTCCTTTCATTTTTTGAAGTGTAGCTTAAGGGCATAAAGGAATTACTTTTCACATAGTCAGTTTATTCTAAAAGCAGTTCTGGCAATAAAAGGAAAGAATATTAGAATCCTTTAATAACCATCCTGGTTTGGCAGCAAGGGAGAGTTTTGGGTCTTTTAAAATACTAGCAGAGTAAAAAAATCGATTCATTGCTAACACAAACAGAAATATAATGAAACCAATACCTGAGCTTAAAATACTATGTACACAGGAATTCAAACTGATCTGTTCAAGCCAGACATTGACTAGCCAGTGACTCTGGTTTCAAGGAGCAAACTTGCAGTTAAGCTCTGCAGGAAAAGAAGTGCAGTTGTTGCAAGCAAGCCTCCCAAGTCCAAGACAAATGACTTTCACACAGTATTTGGATAGGGCTGGAGGGAAGAGAAAGGAAAGAAATATTGTTTCATGGAGGTCTTTTTTTCCTTCGCTGGTGAAACACTTCCTCCTCCCAAGCATATTCTTGTGACAAGTTACAAGTGTCCTTTCTGTATTCCAGTGCAAAACATATCCTGGAATAAAGATATAATTTGCATTTTCTATTAAATATACCTTAATTAATTATTTAATAATTATTTTCCTAGGAAATACAGCCTTGCTTATGTTTGTGGAAATTTGAGACCTTCTTGTATTTCTGCAGTAAGTTCCTTTGGTCACTATCTTTAGACTTTAGAGCCTGTTGTGATACCAAGACAGTCTGAATTAACTCTGGAGTGTTTGTAGGAGGCAGATGCCACACAGCTACCATGGGCTCTGCTGTGTCTGATAACTTCAGCCCAACCTCCTGCCCCCTTCCTGTAGCCACATCCAACACACTCAGTACACAGCTCACAGCCACAAGCTTTCAACAATGCCCCAAGGGTGATGAGACAAATTGCAAACCCAAAAAATGTTCATGGGCTTCTTGTCCCTTTTTGGGCATTGAATGTGATGGTCAGCCACTGTGGTCTGCAGAGTAGTTCAAGAATGAACTGTTCTGACATCAATTTCAGGTCCTTCCTATTTTTAAAAGCATCTTGGGGGGAGGAAGAGTAATGGAGGGAAGTGAGCAAGAGCCTTCTTCCAGCTGGCACTAAAAATCCAATCACAGCTTTCTTTTTCACCTTCTTCTTGAGAGTTGCCCTGCCTCCCCATCTCCACCAAAAGACTGGGTAAGCAGAAGAAAGAACATGCAGGGGAGGAAATATTCTCAACACTCTTACAGACCTCAATACTCCTCACCAGAAGAGAAAAGGCTGAATGAAATCAGCTTCCAGCCTTGGAGAAAAGGAGAGGGAAGAAATGAGTGAGGAAGCAAAGCAGTATCACACGTAATCAGCAGGAAATATTTGTCAAAGACACAAAGGTCCTCTTTTCCTGAGGTCAACAGGAACAAATTCCCACTGTGGCCAAAGAAGAAGGTGCCCCTACCTTCAGAGCACCCCTCACTGGTCATTGGTGAACCAGGAAAACTCCCTGAAGCCACTTGCAAGGACCTGTGAGTAATACAAGGCTGGCAGCACTTTGCACTTTGCTTCCTCACTGAGAGTTATCCAGCTTAACAAGCTCTCCACAGTTCAGGGAGTGTTTAAAAGGTTCAAAGTTTCTTCTTGTTTATAAGAAGAACATCTGCGTTTATCATCATTGCAATAAAGCTGCTGAAAATAATCATCATAATCAGTGGATGCAGCCCAACAGGGACGTCACAGTCCAAGGCAGCACCTTCCCAGCCCAGGTAGAGCCCTCATCTGCTGATCATTAAACTCTCTGTGGAAGCCAGTGCACAAATGAGAACCCTTTGGGCAGTGCTGTGACCCTTTGTCAGGGGTTAAAACAGGGAACAAGGCAGGGTGAAGGACCTTGAAAATAACCCCGTGAACACTTGCCTGCTGGGATCCAGCCTCATCTGGAAAGCCTCACCATCATTATCTTGTCTAACACACCTCTCTGGGTGCTCTGCACACTCTCAGGTGGCCAAACCAATCCTTGGTGCTGTCTCACGTGGGCTGACAGGAGGTAAGGGAGCAGAGTCTTCTACACTCACATTGCCATTGTAACACCATCAATGTGAATACACTGCTTCAGAAGAAAAAACTTGTTTTCATTATTAAAAAAATCTACATTTCTAAAACTGTCACTGTCTCTGATCCACTGGCATGTCCAGGGAATATGCCGTTGCTCACATAAACATGGGAACATTCTATTTAATACGTGCAATCAGAGAAATCTCTGGGGTGTTGCTGTGGGACACACAAGGACACACACAGACATTCTTTGATGAGAAGATTAAAAACTATTTATTGAAACATTTGACTCTAAATTTATAATATTTCCACAAAGACTAGGGATTGGAAAAGAAGGTTGTCACCTCTCTCATCCCGTTGGTCAAGACAACTGTCCATCAGTTGTTCTTCACACAAAAAGAAAGTGTGGAAACAACTTCATAGTAACAAAAACATACTTCTGATAACAACACCCGTGTGTGAGAAAGAACTAAGAACTATGAAAAAACATCAAGTTAGAAAGTGTTTCAGAAAACTTGAAAACCGAAAGTAACAGTGGGGTGTGTGGAAGGAGGGGGCAGGACAAGCAAATTCTCAGGGACAGTAAAACCTTCTATTGAAGGCAGAGATGAAAGTCAAAGAGTGGGAAGGCAATACATTAAACAAGCAGAGGAATGCACTGCTTTGTCCAGCTGCTGCTGATGATGAGCAGAGCAGGCCCACATGATGTGAAGCAGAAGAACCACAAAAATTATCACACAGGATTAATTTAAGATAACGAGCAAATGAATCTGCAATCCCTGATTTTGTTTTGCAAATCACAGGCTCACATGCCCAGGATTTATGCATTAGGGTAGACGGCACAGGGTGGAAAACACACAATTCCCATACAAGTTACAAAATACTTCTTTCACAGAGGATCCATCGTTTTAGCTTGTCCTGATGACTTTGTGACGTTTGTATAGATGATAGATACTGGATATCCCCTGATAACCTTGGAAAAACAGGGTAAATAGGGGTGCTGAGGGTAGGAAAAGCACATTATCCTGATCCAGGAGCTAGATAGGAGAGCACAGGTAAGCACAAGGGTCAGCAAGGGAGGTCAGAGCCTGAGTTTTGTAGAGAAAAACATTGGTTCAACAAGACTGCTGGAGAAATACGGCATGATTCTGCATGAGCTGCCTTATCAGGAGTTTCACATTTATTTAACTGACTTAAAATCATTTTAAAAATCCATGCAAGGTTTTTGCATTCTGAGACATCATTGGCAGCACAACAAAAGAACAGAGGCTTTAAAATACTGTATTAAACAGGAAATTGTGCAGCTCTCCACTGAAAATCTCTTCCCCACCTCATTTTCTGCATTCTTTTGCACTCTTCATCATTCTGGAAATTGAATTTTTAGGCGCTCTCAAAATGGCCACAGCAGATAGTCTTGGCAAATCCAGGTCTCAAGGAGAAAGGCAGATGAAGGGATCTGCAGCCCCACACTATCCCTTCCTGCCATATCTGACACCTTGTAGATTGTGATGAGTCTGCCCTGGAAAAGTGAATATTTTTATTTTCTAGTTCCCCTTAGGAGTTTCTCGGTGACAGCCTTTGCCTTGTAGCCTGTAGGTCAAGCAATTACCTCAGGTATATCCATTTACCAAACTGTAGTTTTCTCTTTTTTATGTTTTTAATATAGTCTTCAATCAGACAGGATTGAAATAATTATACCTCAATATTTTGATTTCCTGAAAGTTTTTGGGAAAGAACATTAAAATAACCTTTATATACCTTAAGCATCTTGCCCTCCTCAGTACTGTTTCCTCAGTTCCAGTTTTCTTGTTCTCTTTTCCATATAGAAAACTTTATTCTGTAAATTTTATTTCAAAAGGTATAAAATCTCTAGCCATCCAGCTCAATTCTCCAATAGATCTTAGCAGCCTGTAACAATGCCAGTTTCTCCAAGGATCAGTTTTACGTGATTTTTCCTAGCTTTGTCATGAAACTTGTGAAATGAGGAGCTGGTCCATTGTTAACCCACTTTCCACAATTTCACTTTATGTTTTATAGAAACTTTGATATTTCTAGGACCAGTCCTCTGTCTCCTTTCCTTACCCAGCAATTCACGATCTGAGCTGCAACATTCAGAGAATCAATAACCAAAAACTTCCCTCACCTCTCCGTGCCTCACTGAGCATCAGACCATAACACCCCCTGGAAAATAAACATTAGGGATGTTACAAGGTCTGTTGTTACCAAACTCGATTCATTTCAGCCCCTTCCATGCAGGACCAATAAACACGTGCTCTTTTCACCTACAAATCCCCAACAGCCTCTGCAATTAATACCTAATTAACAAACAAAAGCAGAGATGCCAGGTGGAACAGCACAAACCCATTCACAGCTCACAAAGGGGACACTTAACTCCTGCCAGCTAAGGACAGTGAGAAAAATATTTTGTTATTGAATAAAGCCCTCCTGCCAGGATGTGTTTGTAAAAATAAAATAAACCAGTTCCATTTCAAGTGCAAGATGTGGGCTCTGAGTCAGGAATTGCTTATGGTAGGCCAGGAGCTGGACCAGAGGGTCATTATAATTCCCTTCTGACAATAGACCATAAATCCACTGTCCTTCCAACAACTTTTAAAACAGATTATTTATGTATTTTTGTAAGCTGTGAAGTTGCTTCCACAAGAGATAAAGCAGACCTCACCACTGAATGAGCTAAAAACTGCACAAATTGGCTTCCTCCAGCAAACCTCACACTTGTACATGGCTAACAAATTAACAGCATCTGTGGAGGGGAAAAAATATCTTCAGTGTTCCCAACTTGAGTGAAGACATGCTTGAGCTCCAACTGAGGCTCAGCTCATGGGTTTGGCTGCCTGAGACATGGGCTGGGTGCACTTGTGTGTCCTTGCAGGGTAAATCTGTGCCTCTCCCCTCCACTGGAGCCCAGAGGAGGTGGCTGCAGCAGGCTGCCTCTGCAATAGGACCCAGCCCTCCTACTCCCTCTGCATCCTCCTCTGAGCTGGGCCCTGGGGAAGTGTCCACACCCATCTTCCTGCCTCTCCTTGTCCCATTTTCTCCGAATCTGAAGCACTTTGCCTGGTGGATACCCCTGGCCTCAGAGCTTTCAGTGTGCTTCTGCTCTCAGCTCACTCTCCCTGGATTTGGGCATTGAGTGCACAGAGCACCAGCCCTGGTCCATGCTCAGAAGGGCAGGGATGGATCCTCTCCAGGGAGAGTTCTGCAAGTGGGCAAAGAGCAGGGTCAGCCTCTCCTGCTCTCTGGCCATAAATGACACATTAATTACATTTAAGGTTAAGAACTTTTTTTGTTTCTAGAACTGTACAGTTGTTAGGCAAAGAACAGCATTTTGATTAGTACAGTGATGTTCCTTGCCCCATCCCTGGAAGTGTTCAAGGCCAGGTTGGACAGGACATTGAGCAACCCGTTCTAGGTGTCCCTGCCATGGCAAGAGATTGGAACAAGATGATCTTTAGGATTCCTTCCAACACAAATCATTCTGCAATTCTGATTCTGGAATAATAAAAAAGATAACTCTATGAAAAATCTACTTTTCTTTCAAGTCTGAGTTTTCTTTGCAAGTCTTGTGTTTCTGTTGGAACAGGTATCAAACCAGGACTTGGCAGTGCCCACAGGCACAAGTTCCTCAGCCCTGCTGCCAGCTGCAGGTTAAACAAGACGGGTTAAACTCTCTTTTCTGAATTACTATTCATGTATTTCCCACCAACAACCCAGGCTCTGTGCTGGGAAGGTTTTATCTACCAGGTACCAGGTCAGCACCTGAAGATGTGTTTGGAGGGGGACAGACACCAATGCAGCAGCAGCAGCAGCAGTTTTCCCACCTACCCACCCTGCCAGGGCTGATGTGATGGCACTCAGAGCTCACCTGCCCAGCCCTCAGGTTTATTTTCAGCCCCTGTGATGTGACCCTGCACTTTGCCAAGTCCTGCACTCCAAGACCAGTCACATTCCCACTGCAGCTGATGCACACACAGTTCCCAAGTCCTGCATGGACTAGCCAGTAAATCAGGGCTGTAAAAGTATTTTTGGCCCCCTGCCCAGTATGTGTACCTCTTAATCCATAATTCCGATTGTGTAAACAAGGCATGACATAACGGGTGTGCCATGGAAATATGCTCTATAAAGTTGATTACCGTGCTTCATCCCATTAGAACAGCAGTCACTGTAAAACTCTAGATAAGGCTAAAGCAATTTATTTGTGTTTCTAAAGGAGATGGGCACATTTTGGCATTTCAGGGGATGATCAAACTTGACAGGCAGACTCTAGAGCTATTTTGCAGCTCTTATAACAGCTCGTTTCAACCTGTACTGGGTAGGAATTTTTAAACCAGATATCCTAAAAGGTCAGATCAAATGTGGCTGTTTCTCAAGTATTCAAAGAGGGAGAGCATAAAAAACCTTGGACTGCCTGGGTGACCTCTTCAGCTAGATGTCAATCCAGCTCCTGCTCTCTCCTGAGTGCAAAGGCAGCTCTGGGTGCTTTTGGCAGTCAGGAGCTCCAGGCATTAGAGAAAGAAGAGCTGCAGCCACGTCCCCGTGCAGCCAAGCTGACTGTCACAGTAGGATTGTGTGCTGGGGTGACAGGAGGCAGCTGTGCACTCCTTGTCCATCCAGCAACATCCAACAGCCTCATCCAGCTCACAGCTCCCACCTGCAGACCTGGGTCAGGCCTGACACCCTGGCTCAGGATCACCCACCTGTGACAGAGCTGGAATGAGCCCAGGACCCCTGAGCCCCCTCCCAGAGCCACCAGCTGGGTCTGGGACTCAGGTCAAGACTTCCCTACAGCCCCCCACCTCCCCTGGCATTGCAGCTCCAAAGGGAACCAAACACCCATCACAGACCTCAGCTCCAGGAGAAATTGTACACAGGCAAAACCCAGAACTGCTGAGCCCAGGTTTTCCTTCCCTGCTTCATGGGTCAAAGCCAGAATTCTCAAGAAACACAAGGAACCTTCCTTGAACCTGTCCCAGGTTTGCAGCAAGCAGGAAACCTTTGCAGTTTCAGATTTCACTTACAAATCAGCTCTGAGGAAAACAGCTACTGTGATCGAAGGCATTAAAAATTGATATAATTAACACAAATCAAGGGTATAATATACATCAACTCGTGCATGAGTTCAAAAGCTCTTTTTAAAGCTGTAAAAGTCAAAGACTTTTTCCATTATCTCAAAAAGAGCTTGATAAAGTCTTTTTCTTGTAGAATTAAGCCTGTAGCAGCTGGTAGGGTTACTGAACCAGCTCCAGCAGCCTTGTGCTGTTTTATAAAGACATCTCTGTCGCTGGAGAAGAAATGATAATATGCATTCATAGAGGCATTTTTTAACCTGATTCTTTAACCATCTCCCACCCTCTCCCTCTGTCACCTCTTGAAAAGGTTTTACAGACTGGAACTGTGCTTGAATTTAGTCTAATTGGAAAGAAATGTGAGACCCAAATCTTGGTTCTCATTGGCATGGAGACACTTGCATACAATCACAGTATGCAAAACAGCAGAAGTCTGAATTCATAATTGGACGTTCCAAAATGTAATTATGAAAGATGAAATGCTCCTTTCAATGAGAAGGCTGTAAATAGAATAATTAATTTTGTGTTTGCTTGAACAATTCTGTATTATGGACCTTACACTGGAACTGAAATTAATTAAGTGCACCAGGATTTATGGAGGAGGTGAAGAGAGAGGGAAAAAAAGGAATTAATCTGAAGTAAAAGATAGATGACTTTGTGAGTGTAATGATGCGTTAGTCTGGGGTATTCTTTAACAAATTTAGCAGGCATGTTCTGGGTACAAACAGCACTCACTGACAGAATTATCTCAACTAATGCAGCTGCTGGACTCTGAGCAAATTGAGATTGCAGATGAGTACTTTAGATTTAGAGCTATTAACCCTCTGTGTGCTGGAGATGTGTTTCCATTCCCTGCGTGGCAAGGTTGGCCGTGTGTGCCTTGTGCCAAGGTCTGCAGGACGTGGCCATGCAGCAGCTCCCTGGGCTTGTGTGAGCACACAGGAACACACATGAAAAACACACAAACACATAAATACACACACAGGAACACCCAGGAACACACACAGGAACACACCTTAATGCACAGGAACACATAAATACACACACAGGAAAACCCAGGAACACACCTTAATACACAGGAACACATAAATACACACACAAACACACAGGAACACACATGAATACCCACAGGAAGACACCTGAATACACAGGAACACATAAACACACAAACACATAAACACACACACAAACACACAGGAACTCACAGGAACACACACAAACATATAAATACACACACAACACACAGGAACACACATGAATACACACAAGAACACACAGGAATACACACAGAAGCACACACAACCACTCAGGGACACACGTCCTGGCAGGGTTGGATGTCAGGCAGTTCTGGGAGAACAGCAGAGGAGAGGTAGAGCACTGACAGGGAAGGGAAAGGAAATGAGAGCAGAGTTCAGAGCTACATCTCTCAGTGGACTCAGGGAAAGAAGGGACTGTGGCTACTGCCAGTTGTGATTTTTAAAGCAAACAAAGCCAAAGGAAGCAGCCAAGGAATAACTGTAAACCAAACAGCTGAGCTGTTCCTGAGGTCATTTCAAATGGAAACCCAGAATTATTTCTGTCCTCTACTAAGATCAGGCTATAAAAATCCAGGTGTAAAAAATCTCTTCTGATGCTTCATTCAGGACTAAAGCACTTTCCAGCCCTGAATGAATGAAGGATTTCAGATTTACCAGCCTGGCAGACACCCCTGAGCCACCCAGGGCAGTAAGCACTTCCAACATCCGGAGCAGTCACTCGGAAGACATTTCCAGTCCCATAAACGTTATGCCTTACTGGTATAATTTTGAATAAAATAATGTAATTGGCCATAGATTCACGAGTAATCAATGTGATACTTCCCCTCCTCAGAGTCACTCTGAGGCAGCACTTTGTGAGGCGTTGGCTGGGCTGTGCAGGATTTCTGCACCATGCAGGGACACTCTGCACTGTAGCACATTGTGTGTGGAGTGTCAGCTTTCCCTGCCCGAGGAGCAGCCACTGAGGGACACATGGCAGCTGGAACCAGACCCCTGGGAAATTTTTGAGACTGGGAAGCAACCAATGAGGATGTCCTGGTGCAGCCCTGGAACAGAGGGAGAAGCACAAAGTATTGAAGAGAAGATCCCTTATCTCTGCTGTATCATCTGCTCCTCCTCTGCTGGGATGTCTTTGCTAGGGAGGAAGATTCTCAAGGCTGATTTTATTCCTTAGTGGGATAGGATTCCTTAGTGCAGGACTTCCTTGTGTTTCATGGACATCTGCTCCCAGAGGCTGACAATGCAATTAACACAAATTGTACTGCAGTTTATCAAAGTTCAGCACGACAAACTTCTCCAAAGTTCTGATTGGAAAGCTGTGCTTGGTGAAGTCACAGGGATGGGAAAGGTGTGAAGCCCATAACCCTCAGACAGGACCTGAGATGCTCACAGCCAAGGCAAGTGGTGGAGTGAGTCTGAAACACATCCCTGCTCTTATCAGATTGAGCTGTTCCCAAGCCTCAGTGTCACCTCTGGGCTGGAGGAGACTCCACGCAGATGTGACTGCTTTGCATCAAAAACTGAAGCACCACTGTGTGGGAATAAAGGCCTCCTTCCCCAGGGAAGAAAGTGCTGAGATTGCAGCCTGTAAGAGTTAGAAGCTGCCTGGAGGATGGTTACCCAACATCATACATTGATCTCTGGGTAGCAGAGTGCACTGGGGTGCAATGCCAATTTGCTTGCTAATATTTGTTTTCATTTTCCACAATAAAATTCTAAATATGAACTATGGTTACTCTGCCTTAAACTGCAACAAAAGCTGCATTTTCCACTTGCTTGGTTATAGCTCTTTAAGTGATACATTATATTGTTTGCCAGAATACTTCTACAAAGTCTTTGCTTCATTTAACTTGTAGAACAATTCAGCCAGATTGGTCTATAAAAGGTGTACTTAAAATCAGGATTACCCCAGGACTCAAAAGTGCTGGGTGCTAAAACGCAGTCTCTCATTTCCCATGGCCTTCTGAGCATCTGAACATATTTATACCTTCTGCATTGCAGCAAACTTAATCAGGAGGACAGGCTTGCTAACATCTGTGCATTCCATTCACTTCTGGAGTTGTCTCAATCTCTTCTGAAACCTGATTCTGGCTGTCAGAGCACATAGCTCTCCATGCTGGGTATTATTTGGACATGTAGACATCTGTCATCAGGAAGTGTGATAGATGGTTTTATTAACCCACACAGGCAAAGACTGTGACAGCAAAGGACTCTTACACAGGGAGAAAGTATCCTGGAAAAGCTCACAAGTCTGCTCCTTGCTTTTCCCAGCCTGTGGTTGTGCAGGGACCGGACACTTGGAAGATGAAAATATGTTACACATCCCAAGATGGACACATTCCCCCCAGAGAGCTCTGCCCAAAATAAGTAAAACAAGTACCACAGGTGATGTTGGAGATGGTGGCACCTCCAACAGCAGAAGGACAAATGTAAAGAGAGGAGGCTTAGATTGAATATTAGGAGGAAATTCTTCCCTGTGAGGGTGGTGAGGCCCTGAAACAAGCTTCCCAGAGAAGCTGTGGCTGCCCCTGGATCTCTGGAAGTCTCCAAGGCCAGGTTGGACAGGGGCTTGGAGCAACTTGGGATAGTGGAAGGTGCCCCTTCCCATGGCAGGAGGGTGGAAGGAGTTTAAGGTCCCTTCCAACCCAAACCTAAATACAGATCTGTGATGAACCGATCTCCAGTAGAAGAAATTCCTGTCAGTGGGAGGGTTTGGGGCAAACTGCAGCCAGACTGTGCTTTACAAAAAAGTTTAAGGAAAATGGAAATCTGGTTTAATAGAAATCATCACAAAGATTTCTTTTTATTTATTCACAAATTAAACACAAATTTACTAACTAGTCCTCACTGCTGTTTTTCCTCCTCAAATTCTTTCTCCTTCCAACCTCCCATCTAGCAGTCATCCGCAGGCAGGACTTTGCACCAACTATCCTAGGGCAAACTCTAGAGCCAAACTGGGATTTTTGGATGCTGAGTTTTGGGGTTTGGTCTGTATCCACATGTACTTCCAGCCTGAGTAGGGACAATCCTTTCTGTTTCCCAACCTTCCAAAAATAGTCAAATGCAATAAATCCTAACTGGTTTCACATTTCCCAGGATTCTAGGATTCCTGTGAGGAAGCTGCCAGAGAACTGAGACCAGATATAGACAGATAACATTGCTACTCCTTCTTTTCCAAAAAACCTTTTACTACAGCAGCCAGTGGCTCACAGCTGGGAAATGACAGGGCTGGTTTTGGGTATCCAGGGATCTTCATTTTTCCCCTCTCCTCACTGTCCACTTGCTTGAAGCTGATTTTTTTTTTTTTTGAGCGACGTGGTTCCCCGAAACTCCCTCTGAGTCTGCATTTAAGGTGAATCCCCCCAAAAATACCAGTACACGTGTGTGTGTGTTGTGTGGCATATATCATATTCATAGACATCTCAGTATGTAGAGCTACATACTGTGGTGCTGCTGAACTTTATCTTTCTAAGGGCACTAAAAAGATGGATAAGAAAAATCAGCTGTATCTTTTTATTTACAAAAGGCAAGGGATTGCACTCTGGGTGTGTCGTTGCCATTTGGGAAAAGCTGCATTTGAAACTTCAGATTTGTATGTTTTGGGTTGTTTTATATATATTGCAAACATTTCAGGGTAATCCATGTTGTTACATCCCATGACACTGCTGCAGACTGTGAGAGATGGAAAGTAGTGATTTCCTTTAAGCCCTAATTTCTGGAAACAAATGACTGCCTAGAAACCTTACACTTAAAAAAAAAATTAAACAGGTTGGTAAAATTTCTGTGTATAGAAAATCTGAAAATGGGATTTAAATGGAAGCAAGAATCTTGCAAACAAGACAGGATTTAAAAGTTTATACGGAGCAGTGAACAAGCAAGCTCATAACCTTGAGCTGATTTTTCTTCACTTGCTTTGACAATGATGCCAGGCAGCACATCCAAAACATAACATTTTATCTCACGCTGCTAAAGGCTTATTTTCAGAAACATCATGTCAATAAAAGCAGAAAAAAAGGCAAATCTCACTAATCACTGTAGCAGGATAAGTCAAGCTAATAACATAACCTGCAGTTTTATGTTTTTAGAGAGAAGGAAAAAAAACCCTCACCAATCCCTCTGACACTGATTCATCAAATAAATTAACTGTGTTCATCAGTTAACTCTCAGTGGTCAAATAGGGTTAAAATTCTTGGATCTAATTCACACTGCTAATTTTGCAAAGGGAGGGGGGAAGCACAGTGGGATAGCAGAAGCCAAATCTGCTATTTTTCCATAACTGACAGAACCTTGGGGGCTGGTGTTTTATTCTTGCAATATTTCTTTTAATAAAAAAGTGCCTGATTAAAACAGCCTTTTAGAAAACATTAATTCAGAAGCTAAAAAAAAAAAAATTCAAATGAACTCAAATAGATTTTCTCTGGTACGTTAACGTTGCATTTAGGATAATGGATAAGGAGAAGGATGGATTCTGTAGGTATAAATCGATAAGGGAGGGGGGGTGATGAAACTGCAAACTGTGAGAGTGAAGCCCTGGTGGTTTGTGATATCATCAGGAGCCTGAGATTAATTTGTTTGACAGTTCACTCTCCTGCATTCATTATTTTAGCAACAGGACCACGATGCACACGTTAACCAGGCAGCCAACACACCTTCACTCAGATCCCCTACAAGCACCTGGGTTATAGCAAAAATCCCAGCTGATTTGTCAGTGGGATCCTTTTTACTGCTGTAAGAAAACTGATAGAGGGTGGGTTATGGAGAGATGGAGAAAATGAGTTGTTTTGGATTAGTCCCACTGCTGGTCACACTGGCTGGTCACACACCCAGCGAGGATCTGACTCTGCCACTCTTACAGGGCTCAGTGCTGCCTTGATGAAGCTTCATCAATGATTTCTTTGGGATTTCAAGGGGAATGTGATTGGGGGCAGCATGGATAAATGTACAACGCTCTGCTCCCAGCCTGCTCTCTCGATGGTTTCTGCCTTTGAATTTTCTCTGGCTGAAAATAAAAGTTTTAAGAGACAAATTTTTTGATTTGCAAGAAAAAGCTGAAGCTAATGTAAGTCAGTCAGGTGCTGGAAATCCCAAATAACCTTTTGTACTCTCTATTTTCTATACAGATATCTCACTGCTCATCTTTCTTGCAGGCTTATGACCAAATCCTGCTCACCTCGTGCACCATCTAAGGGCCTCTGACACCCCATGAAGGGGCCATTGATTTTAATGGCTGTTGGATCAGCTCCTTGCTCTTAGGGATAACCCCATTAATTTCATATGGCCTTTTATGTGAGTCTATTGGCCCCAGTTCAGCCCCAAGTCTGTGACTTCCCTAGCCCTGGGAACAGGCAGGAATCCCTACCCTGTTCTGCTGTACAGTCTACTCCCATCCAGCTGGAGTTAAGTGTACCTCATTATTCAGGGAAATTTGGATTTGGACAATTCTTCACTGATAAACAACATATTGCTATAATTAGCAAGTGTAGACTGGGAATCCTGGAAATGGAGTCTGTCCAATCTGTCAGTTTAGGAGCATATTGTTTAATTTACACAGTGCAGCACATTGTGCAGCCTGAGAAGGCTCCTCCAGCCTGGGCCAGAGCAGGGCTTGCTGCTGCCTCCAACTTTTGGAAAGCAGCTTTCAGCTTCACACAGCAATTTTCACACTCTTCTTCTTCTTCTTGGCCTCCTCATCTAGACTGAAAGTGAAAGAGGCTGAAAAGACTGAAAAAGGCCACGCACAGCTCCTGTACAACCACTGCCAAGCTGTTTGTACAGCTAAACCCTGAGGATCCCCATTTTCCAGAAGAAAAGTCTCCCCTTCTGGAAGATTTTGTGCAAGGAGTGTTGTGAGGGGGACAGTACAATCCAAATCATAGAATAGAATCAATCATAGAATCATGGACTCGTAGAATCATAGAATGGTTTGGCTTGGAAGGGACCCTAAAGACCATCTTAGTTCCAACACTCCCACCATGGCCAGGGACACCTTCCTCCATCTCAGGTTGCTCCAAGGCCTGTCCAGCCTGGCCTGGGACATTTCCAGGGGTGTGGCAGTCACATTTCTGGTCATTCAGACATTCTCTGCTCAACCTGTGCTGGTGTCTGACCACCTCCACAGGGCAGAATTTCTTCCTAATATCCAATCTAAGCCTGCCCTCTGTCAGCTTGAAGCCATAACGATTGTCCTGAAGTGCCAGGCTCAACACTCAAGCTCCTGTGCTGGTGCACCCAGGCTCTGGGAGTCCTGAACTGCATGGTGAGAGAAGTGAACCAGCCTGGAGTGCAGCACAAAGTCCAAAAAGGCCACAGAGGGATGTTTGCTTTGTTTGTAAATTACCACAAATACAACAGAAAAGCACAGCAGAGTTGTTTTAATACAAATACACACTAATAAATTTCCAGCCAGACTGACCAGAGTCATCGAGCATCACATTTTGCCTCACCAGGCCAATTCTTCTTCAGTTATCAGACTCCCCCTTCACTCCCCTGCTTGTCTTCTAATCAAAGGAAACCACTCCAACTTTTAAATGAAACTAATTTTCATATTGCCCACATATACATACAGTTAAGAAATTACAGTGACAGTGATAAAAAATGTTAATTTTTCTTTCCAGATGCTTGTAAAACAGCCTTAACATATGTCCGCTGTTTAATTAACAGAGCGGCAGCATGGTGGAGGGAAGCCAAACTAATAATTTAAAGAAGCATTCTCCTTCCCTTGATTTGAATCCCAAAACACATCCATCATGTGCTTTTCTGAAACTGCAAAAGATTTAATTTTCTGAACTTTCAGCAAGCATCATAAAACAAGTCAAAGAGAAACCTGAAGTCAGGAGTGATCGCCTTTGAGAGAGTTCAGCTTCAGAACTTGCACAGAAATTCATTTCATTAAGTGACTAAAAACTCCAGTGTACTTTTTTTTTAAATTAGCTTTTATTGTCACCTCCTGCTGGGTGGCCAAAAGGTGCCATTTTGCTGCTCAGGTTCTGGTTTTGAGCTGCCTCCTTGCACAAGATTGATGAGGATGTAATTCCTTCCTCCAAGCAGAGCCAGGAGGCAGCCAGTCACCTCGCCTACTCACAGAGCCCTTTCCTGTAGTATTTGTGTGCTGCAAAATTTCTGGGGTATCTGTCTTTCTTATAGCTGGGGGGGCTGAGACAGTTTAAATTCCATGTTCATCACATGCATTTTAACTAACTCCATTTTTAGAGCTGTTCCTCAGCCCTGGCTCTGGAGGGGGGCTATGAGGATGCTGAGGATCTCCTTGGTGTGAGGTGAAGGTCTCGTTTTACAGTCCAGAGTCACCAGCCCAGCACACAGCTGATATCCCAAGCTCTGCTCTTGCAAAGGCAGCATTGAGGGTCTGAGATGGAGCAAACAGAGCAGACAAAGCACTGGTTTCTGAGCTCACATCTGCTTGCCGCGCTCCTCTTTGCCCCCTGACAAAGACAAGGCCATAGGGACATGGCAAACCTAAAACTGTCACTTGCAAAACTGGCACAGAGGTCACATCTCTGAAGCCAAAGTGAACTCCCAGAGAGGGCCTTGTCCTTTCTCTGAAAGTACATCCAGAGCTTCATCCCCCTCTGCCCTTCGTGTCTGGGATGACTGGAGGATATTTAAAGGTGCAAAAAGCTCTCCTTACCTCCTTCCCCCTGTTGTCAGCAAACAACAATTTGTATGTAGAAGGGATCAAATCCCCCCTGGAGATTACTCTGAGATCCATAGGGGAGGAGGAGGTGCCCCCACAGCCATTAACCTCTTCTGGGATAACCAGACAGACAGAAAGTCAGCACTGCCCACCACTCACAGCCAGGAAATGATGCTCTTGGCCCCCATCCTCTGCACAGGTAATGACTCCTCTCAAGAGACCAATATGCCTGGGGAAAGGAGTTTGTGTTTTATCAACCTGATGGAGCAGCCTCTGTTCACACAGTGTAAAAGACAAAGCAACATGATGCCAGCTAGGGAAATACACCCTTTCCTCTGTGGAAAGGAAGAGATTTGTCAAAGGGGAAGCTGTATTTTATTACTATATTGAATAGAAGAGCACATTAATAGACTTTTGTTAAATATTAACCAGGAAGAGGAAAGACAGGGACAGACCATTTTCCTTCTCCAACTTTTGTAGGGAGCACATGGTCATAAAACAACTCAGAAATTAATCTGCTGATAGATTAGAGACTGAGTGTTAATTGACCCTTTGATCTCCCAGTTGTTATTTTGGGTCTTGCAGGGAGGGATATTAATGAGTCTGAAGTTATTAAATGAGTTCCTCACTTGCTGTGGCAGCATTTGGCTCCCAGCAGAGGATCCCTTTGGGTTAGCCCTGCTCTGGCTGAAGTTCTCAAAGGGGTGGAGATGGAGAGACAGACAGTGCATGACAGACAGGAGGAGAGCACCCAGCTGTAGTTTCCAGATAATCTTCATGCTCTACATGGCTAAAGGGAGCTGAAAACTCCCCAGCTTGAAATTGAGAGGATTTCACAAACTCTTGGATCAGCACCACTCCTAATTCCAGCCCAGCTCAAAGCCAGGGGATCTGTTTATCACCTTCCTCCTTTCAGAGCCCACCAGGAGGGTGGTGCAAACAGACCTGGTCAAATTTCCCCAGGTATCTGTATCCTTGGAGCAGCTCTGTACCCTTTGAGAGGGTTACATCAGGTGTTTGCTTTGCTTTGTTTTCATCATGGAACCTCAGGCTGCTTCCCAGAGGTCCTGCTCTCTAATTGTGAGAACACTTAGGCCATGGACAGTCATTGTCCTGTGGCAGGGAACGAGTGGCAGAAATCCTGAAAAAGCCTGAGCTGGCCTTGTTCATGTCATGGCCCTACATGTTACAGGTGTGGTGATCAGATAGAATTTCTCAAAGGTGCACATAGAGTGGAAGGACCATCTTGGATGGAGTTACTTCTTACTCTGAAAGCTGGAGATAAACATTTGGGAAAAAAAATTGCACACAATGAGTCAGTTAATATGGCAGAGCCTTTCTCCAGAAACCTGGCCAGCCCTTCCCATTACAGAGCTAGTCTTTGGCTAGCTCTCCAAAGGAGGTTCAGTGACTGTGTACATTAAAAATGCTATCACCATTATGGGCTCTTCACTAAAGGTACAAGAGCATGACAAATATATGTAATTTGCAAATTGGCTGGTCTTTTGCAATAATTTAGAGACACTAGTTAACGGCAATAGAAATCTAACAATTACTGATGTTTAAGGTTTGCATTGTTGCTCTGTGAATATTTCATGCATAAATGAACTTCCCCTGGACCAACTGCTGTTTCTGATGAGGCGCTCTGAGGCTTTATTGCCAAACACTCAGCGGGGCTCCCCCAATGAGCCACATAACGGATGAGGCATCACCTTCACAGCTTAAATAATGCAGAGTATCTGCATTTTATAGAGTGGTGGGACACTTTATTTACATATCAACTGAGTGGCCAGGCTGAATGTGAAGAAATACGTGAAGGAAAGAACATGGTACTTTTAATATTTCATATTAGGAAGCACTCTGCAGGAAGAGCTTCAGCAGGCTGAGATGAGAGCTTAGCTGCCTGATTTCTGCATGTGCATGTCTCTGAGAAAATCTCTTGCAAAACTGATGGAACAAATGTATTTTCTAGTTCTTGTGAACTTCTTCAGCATTGTTGAAAACAAAAGGTGCAGACTGCTAAGCAGAGACTGACTTTCCAACTGCCATTTGTTTGGAAAGAGAATCAAACTCACCCTTAAAATCTCATCCTGTTCCTTCCTGGGGCTGCTGGGAGATGTAGTCTTCCTCTCTATCCCTCTGGAGAGAACTGGAGGGTATTTCTGCTCATAGGGAGGCCACCCATAAAGCCCCATCAACCTGCTAGAACAGCAAGGAGGCCCAAACCTCATAGAAAAATCATCATCCAAAATGCAGACTATTGCAACAGCTGGTGACGCTTCCTATGTCAACAAGTCAGGGTTGATGGAAGGGGAAAATAATATATGAAAGCAAGAATTACTACTTCCTTATGGATAGCATGGCTTGTACATCATAGTCTCTATGGCGTCTCAGGGTATGGATCCTCTTTGTAAAGCAGATCACCCAAGCACTCACACTTGAACCCCTCATGAACTCTTTTGTCCTCCATGAAAGCCCCTCTGATCTCATCCCAAAAAGGGATGAGCCCAGGGGACTGGTCCAAGCCCTGGGATGTTGGCCATCACTCTTGTCCCCTCATAGCAAAGAGTTTCAGTGACCAAACATGGCAAGGATATTAAATTCTTTAAAGCAGCAATCTGCACTTCCAAAGAATGGCTCAGCAGAGCACAGGTACCAATTCTTCATCTGCTTTTCTGCAGGACTGGTGGGGATGTGTCTGCCCACCATAACTTCCTTCTCTGCCCAGCATCTGGTGACAGCATGCAGCATCTTCCTCACATTATGCCTCATTCAAAGAGGAACTGATGTGTACCAGTCCTTTTTTGTACAAACCTATTAAAATTCCAATGCAAATGACCGGATTCATAATCTGGGCTTCATTGAGAAACACAGTTTCCTGCTTTCCCCAGTAATGAAATTACTGGTTGTGCAGATGCTCCATTTCTAAGCTAATTCAATCTCTGACTGTTTTTTTAAGGCGGGATGTGTGAGGGCAGGGGAGTGAGGATGTGCAGGTTTGTGTGCGTGTGCACACAGCCCAACACATCTGCACAGCATGCTCCCCAGCACACAGATCCACAGGCTATTTAGTTAGATAGCCAATTATAATTATAAATGCAATGGGAATACCAGCAGTATATTGTATAGACACGATTAAAAATAAACTGGGAAAGCTAAAAGCAGCTTAGTCGCCAGAAACTAATACACTACTGGGGCAAGTTGTGGAAATGCCTGATTATTCTCTTTTGCTCACTCCATCCCTGGGGGATCTTCCTGAACTGTTACTTTAACTGCTCAACTTGCCTTTTCCACTGTGATAGTCAGCAGATGAAGCCCTTCACATTTAAGTGTAATAGTGCCAGAGAGACCAACTGCTCCTAAGAGTTACAACCTATAAATGTCGCTTCTGTGTCAGAATGAGAATGTGCCACTGAAGATGCTGAAGTCTGCAGAGGGTTTGCTTGACAATTCATGCAGGCCATTAAACTCACTCCTCCCCTCGTCCACCCAGCATTGTGTGTGCTGGGATTTCTTGCTTGCTTTCACAGCTTTCTGAGTAGCTCCTCCAAAGCTGGCAACAACAGAGCAATTTATCCCTGGGACAGAGTGTACGGCACAGCATTTGTTCAAGTTGCACTGCTCTTCACCTGTCATGGCTAATGAGAGCTCCAGGACAGACTGCCTGCACTGGCCTGTATCAGATGTGGGTATCCTTACCCAGGGGAGAGAGAAAATGGAGATGGACATCAAGTGATGCCAGGATGAGACAGGGAGTTCTGTAAAGTGGATATAAATCATCCCCCTGTCCCGGATGGTTGCCCAGTGGTGGTACTGCCCTTTCCCTTTGCATGGGAACACACACACAGCCTTCTCCACCCAGTCTCTCTCTTTTCTGGAGGCGTTCTGGGGGGTCTGTAAGGGGAACAAGAACTATTTCTATTTCTCCACAGCACCAAGATGTTTCTGGCCAACTGAATAAGAGGGATTTCAGCCTGCAAGTACATAGCAAGAAGAATTGCAATAGTTGAGCAGAGGATTGGGGGTTTTTGACTCATAACCCAGTTCTGGCCTTAGTTGAAAGCCCAACTCACCACAGCCATAAGCACAGCTCAGAAGAAATACAGGAATTCACACCACGTTAACACTTAGCCCAGTATCCACATCTACAGAGGTACAAGACAGTGATATTTAATATTTACTTATTTTGGTTATCACTTAGACCCTGACAGCTGGTCCCCAAGGCAGGTTCAGATATATCATGGCGTGCACAGGCAGTGTAAGGCATTGCTGACAGTGTTCCTGCCCCTTTTCTTTCTGAGAAAAGAGAGTTTTTGAGACCTTGGGAAAGGAGGAAAAGCACCTCTCTGAGAGGAATGATGGTGCAGAGAACCCCATGGCTTGGTGTTGGGGGTGGCAGGGCAGAAAGGACAGCAGAGGGGATGAGGCTGGGGTGAGTGAGGAGCCCTCTCTGTGGAGCAGGCCCAGGTAGGGCTGTGCTGAAAGGCTGGACCATAGGGACAGAGCAGCTGGAGAGGGTGACAGACCCTCTGCAGCAAATGGAGGTGGCTCATGGACAGCTGCTTTCTGGATGGGAAAAGGGAGTGGGACACACTACTGAAAGGCAGACATGCAGGACTGACTCCACTTGGGGTGTTATTATGTCCCACATCAGCTTGAAATCCGGAGGCACGAGCCTGTGACAGCCCCAGCCTGTGGACAGGCAGCTTCTGCCATTCCCACTCCCACTGCCCCCCATCCCAGGGTCCCCACGGGGGCTCCCTCCCCTCCCCATCAGCCTCTCCCATCGCCATCCCCTCGGCAGCAGCACACGGGGAGGAGGCAGCAGCTGATTTCGCAGCCACTTGACCAGAGATGCTGGTGGAATCGGGAGGGGGAAGAGCTGAGGATCCTTTTGAGGCCGCCACCTGGGACTGGCGGCACTTCTACTAATGCACAGTGAACAGCTAAATCATACATTATTGATTTGTCAGACATATTTGCATATAAATAAGCATGATCATTCATACAAACCTTAATGTTGTTGTTCTCCCTTTAGTGTTGTGATCACAGATGAATGACTCTAGTTAGACACAATTCAGGAAAGCTTGTACCACTGCAGCAAAGTAAGCTGCTGATTTAAAACTACATTTATTGGAGCATGTAAGTGTGACAGTCTATTGGTGAATTTGGGGATAATTAGTCTAAAAGACAAGATAAATGAATCCTGAAAGTGGTATTGTGATGAAGAAATGATCCCTCCATGCTAGTAAAGCTTTGATGCCAGAAATATTGTAAATGATAATTAACTGGGAAACACAGAGGAATTATATTTCAATTGTGTTTTCAAAAGGACTTAGAATTTTACAGGCAAATTGATTCGGTTCTCCCCCTCCCCCAGCCCTGTGATTATGAAAGATTGTCTAATTTACAACATGAACTATGAAGCATATGACAAATCGCTGGCTTGCTTTTATGCATCTTGTTTGTACGTTTCTCCCTGGTAGATATCTGCTTATTGTTTTTAAGCAAACCAAGACATGTATTTTTCAATTAGTCTTTCCCTAGGCCTAATCTAGACAGATCTGCAGGCCAGCACAACACACTGACCCATGAAAATTATATCTGCTGTATTAATTCATTAAGCATTGCAGGATCAAGCTGTAAGATCTCACTCCCTGATAGCATCAGCAGCATGAGCAGGGTTAGTCTGCATCCCTCCCCTGAAAAGAAAATATTATAGATTGTGCAATGCAGGGGAAACATTGCTTGCTAACACTTCATTTTAATTGTCCTAAATTAGAGCTGAAGACTTACAAAACTGTTCGTGACAGCCAATGAATACCAAATGAATTCATTAGGATCAAGGCTGTTACAATGAATAACTAACGAATCTATAACAACAGCTATATCCTTTATGGCTCGGCTGGCGGCTGCAGCAGGGAGCCCTGGAGGGAGCTGTCCTCGCCCCGAGGCCAGCACACTTTGCCCCATGCCAGCCTCTAATTGCAGCTCTGAGGAAAGCTGGTTTCACCTGGGTTGCTCAGGGTTAGGGGAACAGTGCAGGTGGATGGAGAAGGGGAATCAAACAGGAGAAGGGCACAACCACCGAGCCCTGAGCTTCAGAACGTCCTGCCTGGGCTCCACAGGGCCGAGATGCAGCTTGGGCCACATCCTGCCACTTGTTCCAGGTTATTCCAACATTGCTGCTATTGAGTCCTGCCTATCTGATGGTATTGTCAGAGCGAAGCTCATCTATTATCACTCATTACTGCTGCATCAAGCTCAGCTCGTGCACTCCGATCCATCCCAGAGGATGCAAGTATCCCATGATGGTTTGGATTGTTCCTGTCTGTGCTCTGGGGCAGCGTGTCTCTGGTGAGTGCAGAAAGGTGTTTTTCAAGGAGGGGAAAAAAGCAGAGGAACATCTTCATCTGCAAGGAGTTTGCACCTTGTGTCTCACTGCTGGGATTCACCATTACTCATATGAGATTCAGAGAACTGGAATTGTGAAAGAAGTGGGGGAAAGGGGTTTTTATTACTATGGAGAGGTTTCACATGGTATTGTCTTCCTTAGCAGAGGATGTTAATTTTTTGGGTGGCTATTCAATGAAAGAAAATACAAAAGACAATGACTCAGCTAAGTGGCCTCTCAAACCACTGCAGCTGTGTCAGGAAGGCATGAACACCACCCTGCCAGGGAGCATCTCAGGACACTGCAGATGATACCAAACCATCACCAGGTTTCTACCAACAAGAAAGAGGAAAACGCTGTACCAAAATATTTCTGTTAATTGGATGCTCAAAGAAACACACAGAGAACCAGGGGAATGCTTGGTTCTGCATTGCTACATCAACACAGTTCATCCCTACTGGATGATGAATTCCTCTTCCTCTGGTCAAGATTCACATATTTTTTTTGCAGAGACCCAGTGGTTGTGAGTAGGAAGGAATATTTCTGGTTTGAGGAAAGATTTCCAAAGAGCCCAGAAAATTGCCAAAGGTCTCTAGCTAATGGTATTTTTTTCTTTTAAAAGAGGTGTCCCAGTGAAAGTAGAAAGGTGCTCAGCCTCCCTGCCCCTCTGGGCTCAGGGTAGCCTTACAGGTCGAGGTGATGAAACCTGGCAAGTGAATTTGTGCCCTTGCTCCAGCTTTCTGCCCCACTCCCTAAAGAATGGCTCTATCCTCAAAAGGGAACATGTTCCTGACATGAACTCCAACATATCTTCACCAGCACTTCCCACTTCCAATTTGCAGGGAAGCTGCAGGGATTGGGACACAAGTGTCTGCTGCTTGGAAGAGGAGCAGGACAGACAGCAAGGAGCAACTGCTTCTTAACCTCATTTCAACAAAGCTTCCTGAGCCAGCACATCTTGGTCAATGTATCTAAGTGATTTTGAGGTCCTGGAACAAAAAGCCTGGGTTTTGTATAAAAAATTGTTTGGATTGTAAGGAAGAGACTACTGGAACCCTGGGGAATGAGCTCTAGACAGGAGACAAGCAGAGCTGGGAAAAGCAGGGTGAAGCAGTAATCATCCTCTGAAATCCAAATGGCAGGAGCAGGAACTCTGCCCTTGCTGATGTGCTTTTGGGAAATGTAGCTCATCCTGGAAAGAGAAAGTAAAAGCCAAGCATGTGCAGGGAGCCTCTCTGGTGTGCAGCCTCCGCCTCCGTTCAGGCTGTTTGCAAACTCTCTCTATGCTTATCATCATGTAATTGAAATAACGTGTATTGACAGAGACTTGAAAACAACTGCTCAATTTTCCTGAAAATTCAATTAAACTTCGTTTATTCTGGGGATCGATCCAATTAAAAGGGGGGAAATTTCAGATGGTCCAAGCCTTACAATCCATCTTAACACACTGTGTCTATCACCGTGATGTAATAATTCCCCCAATCAATGCTTTAAAAGCATTTAGCAGTCTTGATAATGAACTTTTGTCAAAATAGCCTTACAAAGCAATAAATGAGAGCAGATTAATATGTAGTCATAAAGCTATGAATGGTTTAACGCTTTGAAAGGTTTGCTTCATAAATTAGACTTCTTTATTTATTTCTTTATCATAATCTCTCTCTCTGATACTATTGCCCAAGGTTTAGGTAGACAAGAGGGACCTGGGGTGAGTCCTTGTTATGAGAGGATGGATGGATATGAACTAAGGATGTCACATCCAGGCCTGGTTTATTGACATTACAGACAACTCCCGTGGCCACCATGGGCAAAACCAGAGCAGCTGTAAGTAAATTTGTCATAGCACTGATTTTCAAACCCTGAACAAAGGGATCTCTGTTCAAACTTCCAGCAAGGCTCATTCCCACCCATTCCAGCAGCTCCCTTTGACCACCCCGGGACTACCATAACTGTGTGAGAGTCTTTTCACAACCACTGAGGATTGAGAAACAAGCCCCATTCTGACACTGGGAGGGGTTATGCAATGATCCTTAATTGTGGCCCTTCTTTAAGAAGTGCCTGGGTTCAATGTCTGCCTTCCCTGGTACTGATTTAAGATGCTAAATCATCTTCCTAATACTGTAGCTTTGAGCTGACCCCAGCAACTCCCATCCCACTTTATAACATCTGTGGATGCCATGCATTTTGGTTCTCAGCTAGAATGAATTCTTGAACAGTTTTCTGCTTCTTGCACATAGCTATGCTTAGGAGAGTTACCCATCTCCTCTACTGCACTCTCAATGTGCTGCTCACAACAAGCAGGTTTTCTTAAATGTCTAGTATTCACTAGAAGAAACAAAATTAGTAAGGGCACAGCTTAGAAATGGGAACCTCAAAGGGTACATTACTTAGGAGACAGGAGCAGGGAAAATGCTTCTTCTCCAAAGGAGGGCAATGAGGTCCTAGTTTAGAAATGCAGATTACCTATTTAATATTAATTTTTAATGCCTTGGCCAAAACTCTCCCCTAGTAAAGTCTAATAGAGAGTAACCTGGGTGCAAGACCCCGCTGCTGGAGAGGGCAGATGGTTTCAATCATTTTTATTCTACTCAAGTGCCATGAAAAGCTGCCTGCAGTGTGTTTGTGGTGTGGGAGGGTGACAGCTCGAAGGAGACAGGCAGAGAACAGCTTTGCCCCTTCCTCCTCGGGCTCTTTTAGCACATTGTTAATGCCCTGGGCAAGCTGCCAGCTTCTGGAGGAGATCCCATGGGTCACAGACCTTCAGCTGCTCTGAGGGTTTCGCTGTCCTGGGGCTCAGTGTCCCTCTGGAGTTGAAAACACTGTGAGGAGAGCTGGTCTGCAGGGTCTTCACCAAATTTTAGCAGCATCCCACGTTAGAAAGAGAACTGCCCTGGTTTTCAGGGATGCCGTGGCCACTCTGCACTCACTGCACTTGCAGTGCAAAGGCAGCTCTCCAGCTCCCATGAAATGTGCCCTTCTCTGCAGGGGCACAGCAGCCCTTCAGCATCTCAGAGCAGCAGCCTGGTATTTGGGGAGACACCAAAAGGAGGGAGGGAAACCCACTGCTCTGAGTGGGAGCCACAGAGAGAGCAGAACCTGCATCCATCTCTCCCATGCTGTCAGTCAAACAGGTCCCATACCATTCCATTAATCCCTGTGACTTGCTCGTTCCTGCAAACAGGATGTATGCCGAATCCATACTGGGTTGATTTACAGACATTTTGCCAGGGCTCAATAACTGTAAAGCACACCAGCACTGCATGAAAAATGCTATCTGCAAGAAACCTTTTAGCTCAGCAGAGATGGTAGTAAGTGGCAGCATTTCCCTTTCTGCAAACTTCCAGTGGAAACATTTCATTTGCATATGATATTAATTGCAGAAGAAACAGGCATGCTCCTTCCCATCTAATCCACATGGTCTTTTATGTGCTGTTTTCCTACAAGAGTAAAGAGCTGGATGAATAGTGTAGGTGTAGCCCATTCCCTGAGCAACCTGCAAAGGAGGTGACCTACTCAAATTGTTGCTTTCTGAAATGAAATTATGCTAATTGTACCAGTGCCCTGCTTTTTGGCTCACTTTAGACATCAGGCTTTTCTATTGCAGCAGAAAAATGTGTGTCTTTTCCTCAGCATGGCCTGGAGTTATGCAGATACTTGGTTCAACAGCTCCTAAGTACATTCCCAAAATTAATGTGGAGAAGTTATTACCCAGGGAAGATCATGGCACAGATACACGGCCTGTTGGCCTGGTTGGATCTGACAAAAATCCTGCTATGCCCTTGCTATGTAGAGGATTGACATTAATGAGGTATTTTATATTTTTTCTTACCACCCAAAGCTGGGCCCTGCACACAGAAAAAACTACAAGGTAAATATCTCCCAGGTTTATCCCACCAAGCAAGGCAGCCACTATTCCCCCCAGGCTTGTTTTCTCTACAGCCTGGACATGCCCAGTGTCATTCCCTCAAGTCCTATTTCTCCCTAGGGATTTTCACCAATTCCTTTTCCTGTGGCCACTGCTGAGGGACCAGCCCAGCTGGGGCTCCAATGGGCACCACTGCAGCTGCAATGGCAGGGCTGGGGCAGCACGGGGGGCTGCAGCTGCCTCAGGGCTCACAGGATCCTGCAGCACTGAATTTGCTCTTGGGCCCTTCCTTCCTTCACCTCAAAGTGTTTCTATTTCATGTTTTCATTTCCAGTGGCTTGGTGTTTTGGGGGAGGATAAGGGAGGACTACAGCATGTTGCAGGTATAATCTATTCCTTGGCATTCAGTCCCTCGTGTCTCTTCTGTTGGTCCTTTGAAATAAAGTATTATTCAAGCAGAAGAGAAGAAAAAAAATATGAAAGAATCCTACTAAATCCCAAATAAACATATGTTAAAAAAATAATTCCAGGTGGAATCATTACAGGTTAAAATTAAACTTATTTCTTCTGAGTGTCACTAAAAAAAAATTTAAATACCTCTCCTTCCTGACCCCCCTTAATAAAAAAGAGATCATTTTGATACTAAAGGTATTGCAGCAGCTTTAAGGGACTCACAGATCAAACATCATTTGGGAAATTTCAAAGGGTTGTTTCAACAGTATCACTTTCTACCATTTCCCACTCTGAATCCCTTCTTCTTATATTTTGGTTCCTGATGAAGTTTCAGCTGCTCCTGAAGTCAGTCCTTGTGTTCTCGGCTATCAAAGAGCATTGCAACATCAACGTCAGAGTTAAACTAAAAAAAAAAAGAACCTCTAAAAAAAAAAAGCATCCCTTTTCCTTTGGAGATCAGAAAGTCAAATAAAAAGGATGCTGATTTGTGGAATAAAGGGTGGGATTCCCTGCTGAGACGATAGGAATCTTCTGACTTAACTGAGTTAAGATTTGAATACATTTGGCCCAGACAAGGGGAGAAAAAAAAATCCATTAGTTTTGAGAAAAGCCTCACACAGTTTCAAAAGGAAATATGTTAATATAAAAATATTTTTTTTAAAAAAGGGGGGGAAAAAGAGATATTTGTATGTGTGTTTTGGAGACCAGGATTTTAATACTATCAGCCAGAAGCAAAGAGAGAAATTAAATTACATGACTAGCACGAAGTCTTGTCTCCTGCTGCCAGGACATGGATGAGGGAACAAGAGACTCCTCTGCAGCCCTGCTGGATCCAGGCCCTGCAGCCACTGGAAAACCACTCTGGCCACCATGACTGACCATGGTCATCCCTGGGGCACTGTCCAGCCCCCCATGGGACAGAACTGACCATGGTCCTTGCTTTGGCTCCCCAGGGCCAGTGCCTGGGTCCCAAAGCTGCCCACACTGAGGGGATGTGAGCCTCCCCCACCTCTGCCTCAGTTTCCCCCTCCCTGCAGGGACCCCAAAGTGCTGCTCTCTACTGTGCAGCACCCCAGACCCTCTGATCCCAGTAAGAATCTTTGTCCCTCCCAACACCAGAGCCTGATTTCCACCAGCCTGATGCCGGGCTGCCTGTCCTGCAGAATCCCCGTGGTGACTGAGCAAGAAATCCCAGATAACTGACTTCATGGAATTCCATGAAATAAATTTTCTGATGGTCCAGGTGCTTGCTCCCCTGGCATATCCCTGATGAGGACAATGGACTCTCTACATCTGAGGGGAGCTAGCAGGGGAACTGTTCTGCATCACAACACACTGCTGCCAGCACTGCCCAGGAGCAGGGCAGGAGGTTCCCACAGCTGCTCCTGGCTCCAAGAAATGAGATTTTCTACTGTGCTGCAGCCCAGGAGAGGAGATGGCAACTCATGCTGGTCATGGCTTCATAGCACTTGAAATGTCCCATGTTCATCTGGGAAAGACAGGGCATAGGTGCCATGTCCTTTCCTCCCCACAGATCTTTCCTGCCTCTCCGTGCCTGAGCAGTGCTGAGGCATGTGAGGACTCACCCGAAAATAATCATAATAGTGTGAGACTGCCCTTCCTAACGAGGGCCTGGGAAAAGCTGGTGGCTGGGGAAAGGTTCAGCCCAGCCACGGAGTGGCTGCAGGCTGTAACGTGGGGTTGTCAGAAGAGAGCTCAGTATTAAATCCTTTTGATGGTTCTCCTGCTGAGAGAAGAGATGATATCTCATCATTAATGGAGTTGAATTAATATAAATTAGCTGAACAGCTCCTCGCTGCTTCCGTTCAGGCAGAGAAAAGGGGTTTATTGGGGAGGCAACAGCAACGATCCCTTTCACCTCACATTCATTCTGCCATCCATAAAGATGCTGCTGACCTCGCAGTCTCATCCCTCCTCCTCCCCTCCCCTGGCAGGGCCGAGGCAATGTAAAATAAAATGATTATGTGACATCCCAAGAACGTGGGGACTGTCCACAGCACAGACCTCTGGTGACCTTTACACAAGTGACAGGTGACCTCTCTAAATCAGCCCTGGGGAGGCTTGAGATTGCCAGGAGGGCTGGAGCCTCCACACGCTCTGCAGCAGCACTGCCAGCTCAAAGACTGTAACTCATGGGCAGATCAGGCTGGGAAAGAGGGGACACATCTCTGGAGTCCCAGGCAGGGCTCTGAGGGCTATTTCATCTCCTCTCTGCCTTGTATCCTCCTTCTTCTTGCACCTGGACTGCGATTTTCATCCTTTCACACCCCTCACACACTGGCAGGAGCAGCACTGAGCAGTTTCTGCAGCCCCATCTGGATTTACTCACAGGTTTCCAGCCCACATGGCCAGAACTTAACTGCAGAGAAACAGCCAGGGAACTGCCCAGCCCCTGAGAAACAAAGACTAAGAAATTATTATTGCAAAGTTTTGAAGGCAGGAAAGGTTATTTCTTTATTGCATGGGTGATAATTATTTAAGAGCAAATGTAAACCTTACGGGGTGTTTCAGCAAGTGCAGGAAGGTGGCAGAATGTCTGTCTGTGTGTTGGGGTGGAACAGATCCATATGTCAAAGCATATACCTGATCCATTTTTTAAAGCTATAAATGACAGACAGGACAGACAATGTATATTATATTATGCACTTTTAAAAGCTACATTAAAAGAACATCATTAAGGCTTCACAGCCAAGCTCTCAGACAGTAACTATGTCATGCTCAAGGCTGCCTGCCCAGGTTCATTTGAATCCCTCCAGCCTATTAATGTGTCATGGCACAGACTAAGAGTATATTGTCCAGGTATTTTCTCCTTCTCCACGTGGAATGGATGATTTGTGCCATCTTAGAGCTTTCTCTTGCCTGTTAATTTCTCATTGCTGTAGCCATGGACTCGTTCAACCACAGCCCAGCAGCAGCTCCAGCCCTGGCTGGTGTGAATGTCTAAGCTACCTCAACACCTTCACAGCCAGGAGCTCTCCTCTGTAAGCAACACCTCTGCCTGCCCTGCGAGCCCAGGCCTGGGGCCAGGTCCCCTTGGGGGGGACTCCAGCCAGGACCCACCCTGCACAGTGTCAGAGGCAGAGAGACAAACTCCTGCAGGTACCACAAAACCTCCTGCACGGTACCAGGGCAGGGAGATGCTGTTGCTGTCTGGCTTGAAAAAGGAAAAGAGAGAGAGAGAGGGAGAATTCAAATGAACTAATTTCTTGTTCTAAGACCTTTTTGCCCCTTTGCAGCTGCTTCTGGTACAAAGGCAGAGCCTTATCTCCCTGCTGCACGGATCCAGCCTACAAACAGCTGCCTTGTTGAAATGCGCAGAATGCGCGGCATCTGAGGCAGCCTACACAGAGCCAGTCGTGAGCGGGAGCCACATTCCCTTCCCCTTTCTGACCAGCTTTTCATTTTCATTCCTGCTCCCTCTTCCTCCTGGAGCCTGCAGTGAGCTGGTTTGTGTTCAGCATCCTCCCCCTGCACCCTACTGAAGGGCAGCCCTGCAGTCCATGTAGGCAGCAGCAGTGGAGGGAGCCTCATCTTTCACTCTGCCAAACCTCCCCTTATCCCATGCCATGCTCAGCAAACGGCCCCTTGCACCCTGATCCCAGCAGGGAGCAGAATGGACATCTCTACCCACACCACTGGCCTCCCTTCGGGCAGCATTAGGGAAGGGGGGAGATGGCAAGGTTATAATCCATCCCAAAAAGGAGATTCTAATCAAAGATGCTGACATTTGAGCTTGGACTCTGGAGTCCTACCCTAGCAGCTTAGCTGTCCAGGCCTCTAGCACTGAACTATAAGGTGTCTCTAAGGCCCCTGTCACCACCTCGTCATCTTTACAATTTTTTATGTGCTTATATTCAAGTTTCACTTTGAGGCAGAAAACTGCTGGTTTAAAATAGAGGAGAAGAGTATTGTCAACCCCAGATGTCCAAAGCAGAGTCTGAGCCTCCCAATATGCACTTTATCTGAGCAGAAGACAAATAGCTATTTTTACTCTTCATTTTTACAATCTGAGTTTTGTTCACTATCCATACTGTCCTACAAAAACTACTGTAGCTCTCTGAGGAAATTAAGTATTTGTTTTAAAAAGAGAAGGTATAAAATATCCTAGACAAATATAAGAAAATTGTTGACATTTTGCTGTCATGCAAGTCCTTAAAAGAAAGTTTGGAGGAGAGAATAACTTAATACTGGAGGCAAGCGAGAAGTTCAGAGAAATTCAACATGATTTTACATTGAAGTGAAAAGGAAAGGAAATGTGTTAGAATTTGGACAGATT
The DNA here is from genome assembly GCA_013397245.1 of Thryothorus ludovicianus. NCBI lineage: Eukaryota > Metazoa > Chordata > Aves > Passeriformes > Certhiidae > Thryothorus > Thryothorus ludovicianus. The sequence continues at coordinate 248,459 of VZTB01017146.1, read as the reverse complement.
CCAGGGCTACTAATAGTGAAAGCTTCAAATTTAAGCCAGCAGTTGTCCATGGAGGGGAGAACTGGGCTCTCAAGCTGGCCCTATAGGGTAATGCAGAGACTGAATGGGAGGAATTCCCACTAGAGAAAAGCTAGAATATACATAATTTTACACAGCATTTCAAACCTCATCAGTTATTGCTATTCAAGAAGAAAAACTGATGCAGGGACAGAAGAAGAAAAGTTTACTGAGATGCTGAGAGCCATCAGAAACCTTTCTAGACAAACACAAGGAGGTTGATTTGCTCAACCAGGATTAAAAAAGAGAGACTGAGAAGTGATACAAACATTCCAGGATCTATCTGCCCAGGCAGGAAAAGAATTAATTAAGTTGAAGGGGAAGCCTGGCAAAGATCAACTCCACAGGAACTGGATATGAATACATGTAGAGCTGGCTTCCAGCCATCAGAGCAGGGATGCTTTTGAAGACTTTTCAAACATAAATAGTGGAAGAGAGAAAACATGCTGCTCACACTTAGTTTGAAGCCAAAGCCCCTGTAATACCAGGGTGCAGGAGAACATCCCTCTGTGGGACCAGCAGGGCTGCAGGTCACAGCACTGCACAGAAAATCCTGTGAGCTGGCCAACATGTGGTCCAGGAATGCAATGGGATCCAAGATCTCCATGCCTGCTGAAGTGGGAAACACTCACCAGGAGGCACCTGGATGGATCCTCCTCAGGATCCTTTAATTCCTGGCACAAGAAATCTTCAGGGAGTTAAACTGGAGGTGGACACCACCACATCCTCAAACACCATTGTCAAGCTCCCACAGTTTACAAGCTGGTGATTGTAAAACAGGAGATGGGAGGCACTTTTCTCCTCTAAGGGAAAGGAACATTTTTTTGACTTCATGTTTTCCAGGTAGTTTGATAAAATTGTCACTTTTCCTGCCAAAATCCCACAGCTGCCACAAATACCTTTCATGCCATGCAAAATTCTTCCTAAATACCCCAGATCTGTGGAGTGGGGGGAGACAGAGAGAGGGAGAAGGAGACAATCATAGCTCCAACCCACTCCTCTGCGTTGCAGAAGCAGGAATTTGCTTTCCAACTGGAATGTGGTTGCTTATTAGGGCCACAGAAGTGAAGAGGCTGCATCTGTAATGTTTCTGTCAAAGCAAATGAGGTCATTAACAGACGAGTTCAGTGATGGAATTGTCTCTTGTAGTATTTATTATATGGTCCTTTTCCTGACACCTCCCACTGAGAGAATATTAAATATTTAATGCACACCAAGGCTCTGCTCATTTTTCATTCCCACTTCAGCATTTCAAGTTGGCTCCAATCTGCTGCTAGCTATAAAGTTGACTGGACAATGGACCATAATGAATTAACTCTTTGGAAGCCACTGTAGCATTTACAGGACTGCCAAAAGACTGGGTGCTTTATCATCTCTGACTCTAACGTGTGCTCTAGAATCCAATCCTCGATTCATTAAAACAAAGTAGGGGGAGGAGGGTGAGGGTGGAGAATTTGGGAAATAGGTTTCGGGAACCATACATAAATAAATAATGAAGGGGGAGATGGAAATGTTGGCCTGTCAAGGTGACAGGGTTTATTTACTCATTATTTCAGGAGTTGCTGTCTTCAAAAATGAAGGTTGTTCCTGTGCAACAGTCTTCAAAATCCTGAGTGAGCCTGGAATAAAGTGGAAGCAAGACCTTTGAGAAGCAGCCCATGGTCATTACAAATCTAAAACAAATCACCAAGAAAAGCAGAGCAGGATGTTTCCCAGTGTATGGTGGTTGCTGCCCATCTGGTCAAGCAAAGACAAAGCTGGTCTTGCCTGGTAGCAGAACTCTCCTAGGATGTTTATATCTTAAAATGTATAAACTTCCAATTGTGTCTCCAAAAATACAAAAAGTTTCCTTCGGTGGTGCTTCAGGAGGAGGAGGTCTCTGTCTACTGAGGACACCCTGCTCTGTGAAGTTTTTATTAGTTTTTTTATTAGATAGTTCTGGTAGTTACCAGGACTCTTTACCACTCCTTTTCCCAAAAAGGGAAAGGCCAAGTATAAAACTATATGGATATTATGTCTCCAGGCTGCTGGAGATTCAGTTGTGTGTGGGAGGAACCATCAAGGGGGCATCTGTCAGGGCTTCAGCTGCAAGATGAGGCTTCAGCACCTTGATTCTCTCTCAAATAAAGGTGTTTACAATATTTTTCCAGGACAAATATTGCCTTTATTTACTGCTCCTCTCCCAACTTCCTACAGCATCAGCAGGTCTGTAGAAACTCTCATGTCTGTGGAATGAGGACAGGGCAGGGAAAGACACAAAAGCACATCCAGGCTGTTTTCATCCACAGGGTAGAAATGTCAAAGAAATCTAACCACCACACATTTTTCCCTGAAAAGAGATCCCCTGGCATATTACTCCTGGTTTTAGAATTGTGAGCTCCCATTTCCTTATCTGGTTAACACTATCTGGCACTTTTACTGAGATACCAGGAAATCTGATTCCCTCTCCTGGTGTGAAAGCAACCTGTATGTGCTTGACCTTTCTAATGTTTTTAATTTGATTGGGTGGCTATTCCCATATTTCCTTGTCACCAGCCCTGGTAATCTGAGAGGCAGAAGTGCAAAAGACAGCCAGTAAAAATACAAGCAAACACAAGTGGGAATTACTTGAGGCCTTAGGATGCCAGAATTACCCAAGGCTACATCCTTGCTCAAAGAAAAAGCTCAGCTCAGCTCATGGCCAGGGCTCCCCACAGTGACCTTTCCATGTCACCCCAGTCTTCATTCCAGGCTCAGATCCAGGGTTCAGGTTGGGGCTCTTTGCTAATGAGCTTTCAGAAGTGCGATTTTTAGTTCTATTTTTATTTTTTTTAAACAGTTGTTCCACCCAGTATGAGCACAGTTACACCAGTATAACCCTGTGTATCCCTCACATTGAGGATTAATCCCATAGGAAAAGCTTCACTGTGCATTGGTAGCAGCATCTTAATACAACAAACTGACAAGTACAGCAGGGCATTAGATCTGGTTTCTGACCATTCTGCCTTAAAATTGGGAGTGTTTACAGTGGTAAAACGAACTTGGATAAGAACAGATATGTCAATAAAACCACTTCTAGGCTGCTCTGGTTCTGCCTCCATGTGCTGATGGAAGCTTGAACAAGTGCACAGTCCTTCTGCAGGGATATTGCTCTTCTCTGTGTAGTTTCCCCACACATGGACTAGGAAGAGTGATGAGGGGAAAGTATAACTTGGTACCTGAAGGCACAAATGACACATTCATAGAAGAGCAAAGTAAATTTAGAAAGTTTATTTCTAAATATTCTTGTAAGTGCTTTCTGCTCTCAGACTTCCAGAACTCAAATTCCCTGCGTGGCTTTATGCTGCATAAATCAGTTCTCCACAATTAACCTTGTTTTAGTTCCTGCACCAGGAACCCCAGTGAATTGCCACACATTTTCTCCTGAGCTCTCGTGCCACACAGGCATTTCTCTTCTTGTGGCCACAGGCTCTGGGTCTGTGTTTAAGAGCAACTCCTACTGCCCCTGCCACGGGAGGACACAACCAGTTGTTGCTGACAACTGAGCAGAGTCATCCCAGAAGCAGAAGCCCCGTTTGTTTTTGTTTCCTTTTCAGCAAACCTATCCCCACAGATCGATTCCAGCCAGGCTCAGAGTGCTGGTAAATAAGCCTGCAGTAGCTGTAGCAGTTGGCATTTTCAAATATTCATCTTTTCAGATGATGGCTTTTTCTCCCCCAGCCCCTTAGCAGAGAGCTTTGCTCTTCCCTGTACCCAAATTGTCTGCCATAGACACTCAGTTTCTGACTTAAAATATCTCCTTTTCACTCCAGTGACTGTATACAGAGAGACAACAACACAGACCCACCCAAATTAGTGCACTGCCAAATCAGGGCAGCCGTTCAGTTTTATTTATTTATGTGGATTTGGCCATTTCTTTCTCCAGTCATTAATAAAGTGCAGTGAATTTGAATGTGTGCAACTGAAAACAGCTCCTAAAGGGAACATACTGCTGGTGGAGAGGCTGCTGGGCTTCCATTGCCTTTCACTCAATGCTTAGAGTGAAACAGGAGTGAAAAAACTTCTTCTCTTATGGAGACAGGATGAGAAATCAAGGATTGTTCAGTATGGAGAAGAGAAGGCTCCAGGGAGATCTTAGAGCCCCTTCCAGTGCCAGCCCTAAAGGGGCTCCAAGAGAACTGGAGAGGGACTTTGGGCAAGGACATGGAGTGACAGGACAAGGGGCAGTGACTTTTAGGTGCCAGAGAGCAGGGTTAGATGGGATATTGAGAGGGAATTGTTCCCTTTGAGGGTGCTGAGGCCCTGGCACAGGGTGGCCAGAGCAGCTGGGGCTGCCCCTGGATCTCTGGAAGTCTCCAAGGCCAGGTTGGACAGGGCTTGGAGCAATCTGGGATAGTAGAAGATGTCCCTGCCCACGGCAGGGGGTGGAATGAGATGATCTTTGAGGTCTTTTTCAACCATTCTATGATTCTATGAAAAACAAGTATTCTTCTTCACCCCAAAATAGCCTCTGGATCAGTCCTGCCAATGAGGGGCAGGGAAGTGACCTTGTTCTCACTCAGATCAGCAGCATGTCTTTTCTTCTCTCTTTCCCCAACTCCTCTTTTGCCTTTTTATTCTCCTCTCTGGCTCTTGAGCACTGATGCAAGAATTTCAAGCAACATCAACCCTGGTGCAACTCCATTTGATTTACTGGCAGCTGGAGGCTATTCTTTGCCTGCCATCATCTGAATGGCAGATGTTATGAAGGTTCTGTTCCTGCCTTGACAAATCTCAGGTTAAAATAAAGGTAGTAAAGACCTTTAGATGCAAGAGCACATCACCAGAGAGGAAGAATCTAGAAGTTCTCCTTGGATTTAAACAGTAGGGACACCAGGCACATTTACTATGGGCTAGATTTCAGTAAACAACATTCATTTAGTAAAAGTTACTAACATTTGGCAGAAATTTTGACCCAAATGTAAAAAGCCTGCATTTAAAAGAGAAAAAGAAAATTCTTAATTAACAAAATGTTTCTACTAAAAATACACTTGCTCCTTGAAACTCTCTTTCACAAGTAACCTTATTCATTATCAGCACTTCCCAGCTCAGTGTTCATACAGCCATTTCCCAATGGTTTCTGGCAGAATCAGTGCTGAAATAATACAGATTTGTTATTAAATGTTGTTCCTGCTTTTTTTCCCCATGTAAACCAGTGAAACACTTTGCAGGACTCATTTTCCTTGGGTGTCTGTAACAGAGACAACAACCAGGGGTTGTGCTGCTGCAATTTTCCCTCCTGTTTGAGGAATCTCTGTATTGTCCTTGCTGAAACAGTTGCATTTGGAAGTTGGCTTCTCTTTCTATTTCATTTGGACAACACCAGGGCAGCTGGTGTTAATGGTGAGAGCTCACCCCAAACCTCAGCTGGCGTGGTGCTGCCTGAAGATCTGCTCCAACATCTGCTCTCTGGTTCCTCAGCATCCTAAAGCATTGCATGGAAAGTGGCAAAGTACAGGGCTTATCACATGTGATAGAGCATTATAAAGTGATCTGTGCCTGTTGGGGAGCCCTTCCAGCACTTCAGGGCTGTGGCTGAAACCTTTGATCAGCTGTATCACTCAAAAGAGGGACTGGTGCAGAGGTGGGGAAGGTGGCAGGTCCAGTGCTCCCAGTCCCATGGGTCCACATTGACCTTGCCTGAGTCAGACCTCAGTTGTGATGGCTGTAAAAGACTGATAAGACTATTTACTGCAAGGTGCTGGAATATGGAAAGTGTCAAGGATCACCCTGATTTATGACAAGGTGATGTCAGAGGGGATATCACTGCATATAATAAATCAGATTTTTTGCATGGGTTCACTTGGGTTACAAGCTGCCACTTGCCCAGAGCCCTTTTGTGATTTTATGTGACTGGAAGTGCACATTGAGCTGCTGAGCTTTTTAGAAAAGGTGCTCAGTCACTACTCCAGTGAAATGGAGAAAAAAAAAAAAATAAAAAAAAATCAGATGTGGCAGGAGACTGCCCGGGGGTTTGCATACCTAAACCCCTTTGATTCCTTATAGAGTCAGATGGACAGAGAACATCTTCCAGTGACTGAGAGATGAAGCTTTGGAGAATCAGGCAACCGGCTCAGCCTGGATCAGCAAATGGAGGGTGGAGATGAGATGTGAGTAAGGTCAAAGAGCTTTTACAAAAATCAGCTGTGGTCCAGATGCAAATCAAGCAGGGAATTACTGCTGGGAGCTCAGGCTGGCACTGGCTACAGTGCAGCACAGCTGGGCACTTACTCTGTAAGAAGATTTGTTCTCCTCAGCCCCAGTGAGATGTGATGCTGGAGTTGATCTTGCCTTGGCTCCCCTGCTGCTCCTGCTGCCATTTGCACCTGGACCAAGTGGAGGCAGACACCACTGGGGTGGTGCAGCAGCATTTTGCACCATCCTTTGTGAGGATGCACAAAGTGTTTTACTGTTTCACCCACCTAAATCCAAACCTGGGCAATTCTCAGAGGGGATGTAGGAGTAGTACTTGATCAGAACTTGATGAAAACCAGTTAAACTCTCCTAATGTATTGGAAGGGAGGAACAGACCCACCGAGAGCATAAACCCATGAGGGCTTGCATGAAGAACGAGTATTTTTTATAAGTCTGGCTGATATCATCAGAGAAAACTTTCAGGAACACAACTGCTTTTATTGTGCATGAAGCAGAAAATGTGAGGCTTTAGGCTATGGAATCAAACCTTATCCTTAGGGCAGGATTGGGCCCCTGAGCACCCTGCTGTGCTCTGAACTGGCTCTGTGAAGGTTCATTGTTTGCCTCAGGATCCCAGGATAACTCAGGGAGCCGTTTGGCTTTGCAGACAGAGAAGGGAATCAAATAGTTGAACTCTTAGTAAACATGCAAACACAACTGGTTGTCTTTGATGATTTGTTAGCTTGGATGTGAGCCAGGAGACCTGGGGATTGCAGTCCAAGTTCCTAGAGCTCCACAGCTGACATGCAGAGCAGCAGATCACAGTTGGGATGAGTGAAACTTGTTATCAGTTGGAGAGGCAGCCAGCAGGTGGAATTTTCCTAAAATATCTCCTGCTCATTTCCAATCTGGCAATCTTGGCTGAACCTGAGTCACCTACTTAATAAAAATTCCATATTCAGTCCATAGGAATGCTTCCAGTACAGTTAGATCAATTTCCTCTAAGCAGCAATAAATGTGTTTTCCTTTAAAAGGCCAACACAAGCACATTATCACAGCCTATAATCCCCATTCTCTCTATTAGCTCAAAGTACATCCTAAAGGCCAAGGGTCGCAGCTAAAGACTAATCAGTCTCATTAGCCTGTCTAATTTATCTTAACTAGGGGGACACAAACACACTAAAACTGTTAGGGAGACTTTTTGATCAGGATATGGGAGTCATTCATCAGGGTCCTGCAGCTTCCAGAGACAGGAGGGAGAGAAACAACCCGGGGACAAAGCCATTCTCCAAGGAGCCTCTACACCACACCCAAGCAGGCAGGATGGGGGAGAAACCCTGCTGTCCCACCAGGCAACACCACAGCAGGACAGGGGGAGAGATGTGGAAAAGCATCTCCTTGTTCTCACCCACACACCATCCAGCAGCTCAGCATCTTCCTTGCTCGGCTCCGCTTTGGCACTGCAGGCGCTCACCAGCCCTGGGAAGGGTTTGAGCCCAGCTGGTTAAAGTTTAACCTCTCCCCAGCTGTGTCAGCCTCCGCTGAGGCTTGGGAACACGAGCTGCCCCTCCTTCTCCCATGTGCATCTCTCTGACAGCTCCCAGCTCTCCCCCTCCCTGCTGCCCCACCAGGCTGGAGGAGGGTGATAGGGGACGCAGCGCACAAATCCAGCAGGAAGCAGCATGAAAGAGAAGAAAAATGAAGAAAAAATGAAGGCCTGTGGAAGCAGTTTTGTCTCTGGTTATCCAGATGGGTGTTTTAGATGCTCCAACAATGGAGTCTGTTCCTGAACCTCACAGTGACCATTAGTGGGCAATGCAAATATCCTTGCTAACAGTTCCCAGAATTATTGTCCAGGCTCTGGGTTTTGGTAGCCCAAAGCAATGAAGAAAATCCTGAGGCTAATTTCCAGCCCCAAGGCTCCAAGCCACACTTTCATCCTGGAGCCTCCTAGCTTGGAGGAATTTCAGAATTTGTGCTGCCTGAACATCTTCATTGGCTATTAAAAGACAAGAAGGTTTTCTGCTAAGAAAAGAAGGAAAGGTAGATTATTAAAGGGCTTTCAATAGGAGGAGGCTGACCAAGCTCTAAATCAAAATCACCTCTTGAGACTCTCCTGAGAGAAAGGAAAAGGTTATACCTCGGATCCCTACTTCTGTCTTGGAAATGTGCCTCCAGAACAGTCACATTTCCAGAGACAATCAGCCACAGAAAAGAAAGCATTGACATTCCAAACCCTTTTCCTCACACACAGCCCTCATTTCCTTGTCACACGTGTGTCCCCACCCTGCCCTTTGTGTCACTGTGATGTCCCAGCGCCGTGAGAAGTGGGGCTGAGCTGATTAAACTCAAGCCAGGCCCAGCTAATGTGCAAACCTTTCATCATCCAGCCCAGGGGCTGCTGCCCAGGACAGTGGGCACAGCAGGAAATCCAGGGCACCTGTGTCCCTCCCTCTGCATGGATGGTCCCCTGTGCCCAGGTCACAAACACTGAGCATGAAGTGGTGGAGCTCAGGGGCTGCCAAAGAGTTCATGGCCTGGGATTTCACCTGGAGGAGGGAAGTTTGAGGTGTATATCATAGAAACAGGTCAAATTTTGAAGGTGCATTGACTCCAACAAGAGGATTTATAAAGTGTCACAGTTCATCAAAGCAATCAAGCATGTGCTTAGTTTCCATCACAAACATGGTACCTGGTTAAGCCCAATACTAATGAATAAGTGAGTTTTGAGTGGTCACTTAAATCTATTGTGTCTGTGCTTTCTTTTCTTTTTTTTTTTTCTTTTTTTTTAACTTAACTTCACTGTGTGAAAATAACCATAAGTTTTTGACAAGGATGATTTAGGTCAGTCTTACATGGCGAAGCTCCTTTGAGCAGGTTCAACTCACCCCACATAACATGTCCAGGCTGGGCACCTTGTCTAAGTTGGTAGCTCCAGTTTCTTCTGTAATCAGGATCAGAAATGGCACCTCGGAAGGAGGATTCATCCTTTCTGTCTGGGGCAAGCATTTTAGGGCAGATGAATCAGTTTGTGGAGAACCTTGCCTTTTTCCCAGGGCAGCTGAGAAAGTCTAGACTGTAAGCTTGGATTAGTCACTTAACTTCTCAGCAGCAAAAAACATTGCACTCTCAACGTTTTTCAGACCAGATGAGATGAATCCAGGTCTCACTCTCAGAGCCACACAAGCCTTGCAGTGAATTATTAGACAGTTATTTCCCAAGAACAAGGATGGGAAGTGCCCACCCTTGTAGCCAAGCTCTGCTCACAGCCATCTACACATCACTAAAGAAGACACAGCTGTGGAATTAGAAGAAATACACTGTCAGGTCCTTGTTCCCCCCACAGGCAGAAACTTAAAACTTACAGGGACAGATTTCCAGCTGAATGTCCTGTACCCCAACTCCCAGGCAGATTTATTCCAGCATTAATCAGAAGGCTGGGTGGAGGCACTCACAATGTCCTGGCAATAAGAAGTGGAGGAGATGGAGGGGAGGGAGGGAAATTCATTTGTAGGGATGATGGAGTGACTCCTTCAAATGAAAAATTACTGATGATTAAAACAATGCTCGAGACTGTCTGTTTACATTTTAAAGGTGCATTATCCCAACCAGAGGGGTCCAGTGCTCAGCACCTCTTCCTACTGATTACCATCTAGCTTTCTATTTTCATATAACCTTGAAATACAATAAAGTCAATGTATGCACAGGGATTCTCTTTTTCTGATGGCTCAAGTGATGCAAATGGATTTTTTTTTTTCTGTGCCATCCTTTACCTATAATCTAAGTCCCACCCTACACCATTTCCCTTTTAGAGGAAGACAGGAGGCTGTGTGTCCACCCTGTGTGCTTTGTGTATCAGAGGTAAATCACAGAATTATAGAACAACAAATCTAGTTTGGGTTGGGAGGGACATTTAAGGGTCATCCAGTCCATCCTACCTATAGTGAGCAGCAGCTTTTCCCACCAGACTGGGCTGCTCAGATCTTCATTCAACCTGACCTTGCATGTTCCCAGGGACAGGGAATCCAGAGCTCTCTGGGAAATCTGTTCCAGTGTTCCACCAAGCTCACTGTAAAAAATCACTTCCTTGTATCTAGTCTATCTATTGGGATATCTTCCACCCCACCTTCTGATTATCCTTATATCCAGACTATCCCTGTTCCTAGTCTCCATCTAGTTTATCTCTAGTCTAAATCTAATGAGAACAGGAAAACATAAAAGAGATTCCTCTTTCTTTGATGTTATGTCTGACTTGGTAGTTGGGAATGTGCAAAACTCTCGACTCCTTCTCTGAATGAAGATGTTTTATAGCCCTGAATTCCCAGAGCAGCAACTGATGGCTCAATTCTGCCCCCTCCTCCTCCCCCTCATGGCACCCACACTGTCCTTTCTACAGCAGCACTGCAGCATTTCCCGTGCTGGAGATCACACTGGCCACTTATTTGGCAATGTAGATAAACCCTCTTTGCATTATTTCCAGGGCAGAAAAGGAGAATGGAAGAGTCCCTTTTGGAAATCGGCTTCTTCTCTTTTTCATACTGCTTTCCCCTGTCACAAAAACATTGCACACCCTATGCTTCCTTTCCAGATCTTATATCCAAGAAGCTTTTGCTGACTACATAACCTTCACTAACCTGAAATTCCTGAGTAGTCCCAGGAGCTCAATGCATCTTGGAATAAAATTTTTGTAATGTCATTTAAGGGTATTCCTAATCCAGAATTATTGAGGAGGCCTGGGTCATGGGAATTGAGTTTGACACTTGACAAATACTTGGCTTTGTGTAAATGGACAGGCCACTGAAATAACTGCCTTTGGATGTCACATGAAGAGAAATTAATTCTTTATTAACTTCCGCAATGATAATCTAATAAACTCATTTGGTCTACTAGTTTCAGCACTTAAAGGGCTCAGTCGATTGGATGCAAATAGATTTTTTTCTTCCCCTCTGGAGCAGTGCCTCCGTGGTGTGCAAAGGGACATCAGAAAAGTCAGGCCTGGCATGTCAGGACATGGTGCACATGTCCAGTTCCTGCTGCTGCTTGCCATGAGAGCGACAGGCACAGCAGAAGGACAAATAGCAGGGGCTAGAAAAATACTCTATTAGGAAAGAAAATGAGGTTTTATTAAAAATTTATATTTTAAACAAATTTGCTACAACTTGAATTCAGATCCCTTTTCTTCTTAATCAGGTATTTTAAAATAATATACAAGAAACCGGTATATTAGCTGTTTCCTTTTAGAATTATAGCACAAAAAATTAGTCCAAGCCATATTAGGACACTTGGCTGAGTGCTGTGCAAACACAACAAAAGCTGGAGCTCCCATTTTAAAATTTTACTGGTAAATGCTAAAAATAAAAATGGAACTATGTGGACCAAGCAAGCCTCTAATTCTAGGAGCCAAATGTGTCCAACAAGAAAATAGGGCTGTCATATGTGACCTAAGTATCCAATCAACCCAACCATCACCACTTAGAGGTTGAATTTCAAATGTCAAGCCACAAGCTGCTGCAGATGGACCATGTGCAAAATAAACAAACAAAAAGGCTCTACAACACAGAGCGAAACATGACCTCACTGTGCTCGTTTCAGACCTCCCCACCAAGAGAAGAGTGGCACAGCTGATCAGTCCAATTTCAGGGTCATATTTCTGTACTCCAGACTGTCCAAGGCTGCTGCTCTACCCCATCAATAAGTTCATGCCACTGTGATCTTTTTCATGTTAGTGCAGACTGGAACCACCAGTAAACCTGGCTTTGATGAGAATATTTATACCACACCACTGCTGCTTGTCCTACATCCACACAGCACATCCCAGCAGCCACGCAGCATAATGGGAGCCAGATTAAAAAGCCAAGGCAGGGCATGTTTCCTGCCAGCAGGCATTTCTTACCCTGCCTGTTGGTGCAGCACATAAAAAATGTTTCATTTGCAAAAGCCAAATATTTATTAGCATTTGCTAACTGAGTTGCTCCATAATGGCATGAAAAATGGTGATGTCTAAGTCCGTCAGTTCCATGTAAATATATAATTTGCACAGGAATGTATAAATATATGTATGCATGTTTACTTCTGATTAGTGGCAATTATCCTATGAAAGAGATGCTGGAAATAGAGCATGGGTTTTCTAGATTGCTTTAAGTATTTGTGTCCTTTCTGCTGCTCTGCTTTCAGAGGCAATGTGGGGCAGAGGGCTTCAGCTCACTGTGACCTCTCTGGCTTGCCTGTGGAGCTTCCAGGGAGGTCAGGTCATGGTCCACCACCAAATGGGCTGATCTCTCTGAGTGCTTATACAAGTGAAGGAAAAACAGATTCAGGAAGATCCAGAGTACCCACATGAGCTTCCAGCTCTGAATCAGCCTCAGTAATATCAACATCAGCTCTGCTTCCTGAATATTTCTGAGATTTCAGTAATCAGCTGCCTTTATTGTGGATATCTTTCTCACAGGTAGTCAGATGCCCTGGAGGACTTGAGTCTTGCTATCTACATAGCTTCATAAATGAGATTTTGGCTTCTTCATGGAAAAAAAGTCTTTCCAAATCTGCCATGGTGAGTGACGTGCTGGAGATGCTCCCCAGCCAGCTTCCCAGCCCTCACTCCAGGGTGCAGCTTTGCATCTCAGGCCCTAGGCTGGTCCCTCACCACCTGTTCCTCAGAGTTTGGCACTGAACCTAATTAATAGGTGCAAACTGAACAGACTCCCAGAGTCACAGACAATAACCTGGAAGGCATCACCCAAGGTCCTGCAGTCCTTTCCTCTGTGCCTCTCTGTCAGTTCTGCCTCTGTTGCTCTCAGCAGATATTTGTCCAGTCTAAAATCAATGCTGCATCTGTTAATGCTCCAGGGAATGCCCTGCAGTCCACAGATGTGGGCTCTACCCAGAAGCCAGTTTGTGCGTCTGTCAGAGTGGCAAACAAGTGTCTGTGACACGTTCCACCGTGTGCTGAGGTCTGGCTTGCTGCAACCTCAGCCAAGGAAAGAGCAGCTGTTATTTATAGGTCACTCTCCACTTCCTCCTGATCTTGGATCCAGCAGCAATAAAGAGGTAGGGACCATCCCCCTGTCTGTGATATATTTTAGTGTCACTCCAGCAGCAGCTGATGGGGAGGGACACCTCAGATGAGAAGTGAGAATCTGCTCATCTCACTCACAGACCTGCTGTTACTGCTCCCCAGCACTGAGATATTCTTAACACCATAACAGTGGGGATGTTGGATGCTGGGCCCTGCAAAGGCCATAAATATGCTGGCAGGTTTGGGGGGTTGTTTGGGTTTTTATTTCAGGTTGCAGAAGGTTTTTCCTCTTATAGAAGTAACAGAATGATGATGTTCCCCTCAGCTGTAGAGTTTGCTGCTCATTTCTCCTGGATGGACACCTGGTTCCAGGGACCATCTGCTGATTTTTCCAAAGCTGATGCCAGAAATCTCTCTCCAGCTGAGAAGTGGGTGGGTGTCTGAACTCAGCCTGCAGGTAAAGAGCCAGAACATGGGCCAGGTACAACTGCTGGCTGCAGTGACATCTTTGGCTGGTGTGCAAGAGCACAGTCCTGTTCCTTCCCAGAGAACTGAGGACACCCAGCCCTTCTGGGGAGTGGGGATATGGCCATGGGCTCTGCAGATTCTCCAAACCAAGCTGGCACTGTGCTGCTGTGCACACCTCCTGCCTTTGTCCACCACCTAAAGAAGGAATTCCAGGCTGGGCAATACTTTTCAGAGCTGGTTTTATAATGCTTTAGGAAGCAGTTTAAGTGTATGAAAACCATTTTACCAAGTGAATCAGGACACGGGCATAGCAACAGCTTAACTTAACCAATGTCATGTGCCAGGGACAGTCCAGGTTTACAACCCTGCCATGAAAGCAACATTCACTTCCATGAAAGCAGCCTGAGCTCCTTGCAGTTCAAGAGGCACCACCCCACCACCTCCCTGGTGGCTGGACAGTGTGACAAACCTGCCCCATTACCGGAACACCCTTGTCACAAAGACAAACGAGAATCAGAACAGCATTAAAATCAAGAGCAAAATTCTCTTGCATTAGTAAAATAAACTGCTTCCTCCGGGCTCAGACAACACTCATTCATTACTGGGTCTTGTTTGCAAAGAAATTTTAAGCAAATGTTGGTAATAACAGGACACAATGGAAAATGATGGTCCTGCATGGCTTTCATATTGCATTAGTTCAGATCTACTTGCAACACCTGCTTCATTTCACCTTTCTCCCACTGATATCTCCTGGAGATTTCAGGACTACCTCCCTACATCTATTTTTGGGTATAATTTGAGTGTAATTTGATACGTAATTAGGGTAGAATAGAAGACCAAGTATTTAACTACCCATACATCTCTCCCTAATTTAAATAATTCCTGATATATCTAACTAGTTTGCCTCATCCTGCACTGATGTGTATTGAACTGGGGATAATGAAATAAGAAATGTGAGGGGGAAAAAATGTTATTTCAGAGTCGGAAGATCACCAATTAATGACATGAAAAGCCTGGTGGGAATATCTGTACACTTAATGCCCCTTCTGCTTCCTGTTTTATGCAGTCACTGTCCATGGTGTGAGGGCTCTCAGAACAGTCCTTAGAGCAACCTGTGTTTCCTTGAGCTGTCTCAAAGTGATCAACAGCTTTGGGACAGGACTTAACACACAGAGGATAAGAAATAAGATTAATTTAATTCTCAGCTAGCTTCAGCCATGTCTTAGACCTTGCATTTCAGAGGGTAAGAAAGTCTCTTTTGCAATCGTATTTCCCTTTTTCCCTCTCTTATGTCCAGAGAGAAATCAAATTGCTGGCTTAAAAGAGAAGCTTAAATTTGGAATGGTTGAAGATAGGTGAGTTCAGCTCTTTGGTATGTGACTACACATCCCTGGCAACTCAGTGTGCCGTGTCACACTCAGGGAATTGTTCAGCTGTCAAACAGGGGTGCCTGGATTTTGTTTGGGTGAAACAGCACTGCTGGATTTTGTCCTGAAACGTGGGAAATATTTTAGCACATTCCTCTTTTTAATAACACAAACTGTCCCACTCGTGCTTCAACAGGGACAAGTGATGATGGATGCACAGGCAGGGAAAAGTCAGATGTGGTTGCTCATCTGAGATTTCCAAATACCCTATCTTCATCAAGGGAGAGGGGGAAATGGAAATCCTGAAGTTTTTGATGGGAAGAAAAGGGCTTATTATGGTGTTGGTTGGCTTCTTTCACACAATGTAAAATACAGCCACTTAAATTTCAGCTTGTAAAATATTAAAAATACAGTACAGTTTAGCCTAATACCAGCTAGTTATTGGGGGAAAAAAGCATGGCTGTGGAGCTTGTCAACCATTCCATTGAAAATATCGATGAAATCCACTCTTTGTGGTGAAATGCTTTAATTTAGATAGATCATTATTCTCAGCAGAAAATAATTTTTTCAGGAATTGTCAATCCACACAGGAGTATGGCAAGAAACAACCTGTGCACAGGATCGTGGCCAGCCTGGGCTCCCGCCTGCCAGGCTGGTGCAAACCCAACACCTTCCCCCATGGCAAACCCTGGGACAACAGAATATCTCAGCTGAATATCATTGGGGGATATTTTCATGGTTTGTTTTGTCCTTATCATTATCTCTTCTGTTTCTTCCAAACAATTTCTAGGGGTGCCATCACCACCCCTGGCTGTGTCCTTCACCCCAGCACTGCACTTTCCACTTCCCCCCACTGCTCACACCCCAGGATGTCAGGTCACCTCTCCATCCCGCTTGGGACCACTGATCCACGGACTTTTAAACTTCCAGAGCAGCTAAGGGTGGGTGGTGAGATCCCCAGTGCCTCTCCCGGGGGGCAGCCCCCAGCCCTGCTCCCTCCCCATCGCCACATTCCCGACGGGACGCGGCCATCCGGGAGCCCCCAGCCCGCCGGCTCACACGCTCCCTCCCCCTTCCTTGTCAGGGCTCCTTTCTGTGCAGAACAGATGGGCACAAGCTGTTTGGGAACCACCTCCCTTCCCTCCCCCAGCCCCATGGAAAGATGCATCACCGGAGCAGGGAGCAGTCCCCTCCCGGCTGCGGCACAGCTCCCTTTTCAGAGGGGCAGGTAAAAGTTTAACCAGGCTGTCTTTCAGCACTGGAGGCAGAGCCGCCTTTCATAGCCATGATAAATTGCTCCTGTCAAAACTACATGAATGCTCATATTGAAAAGCTCTTCTTTCTTTCTTTTTAACTTTCCCCCCTCTCCAGTCTCACGGTGTCTCTCGGTTGTTAGCCAACATTTAATGCCCGCTTAGTCAAAGGGCACTTCCACTCCTCGTCTCTCTGTCCTGTCCCCTGGGGCTGCTGGGGTTGAGTTGTCACCAAAATACTGATGGTGAATAAAATTAAAAAAAAAAAAAAAAAAAAGGACAGGGTGAAGAAGAAACCCTTTTAGTGTTTTTAGGGTTTTTGATTTCAGTCAAGTCGTTCTACCAGTAGCTCCTAACCAAAGCAGTTGTAGGATGGTGGTGGACAGACAGATGTCTCAAGGAAGTTTCCAGCTGTTGATATTTTCTAAGTTTATAGATTAGCTATAGTTTGTAATATCTTCCAAAGGTGCAAATTAAAACATAACACAAAACAATCCACTCCACCCCTCTCCAGCAGTTGAGCAGCAAGGCCAAAAGGTGCTGTAGATGTTCCAGGGAGACAGAACCTGCCCAGCTCTTAACATGGTCTGGAGACCCTTCCCCACCGGCAGTGAGGGTTTTGATGGGTGCCCCAGAGCAGGAGCCATGGCTGGTAAAATCAGGGCCAGGTGCTTTGGCCATGGAATTGCCCCTGCTTCATCCAAAATCGCCTGGTTTTGTCAGTCTCCCAGCCCTGCTGCAGGGCTTCTCTGCTGGGGCTGCTCCCATGACTGCAGTGGTCATGGAGCCCCTAAACCACATACCCTGGTCATAGAGGAATAGGCAGGAGTATGGACTGGCTGTCACCAAGAAAATCCTGTGAACAAATTGTGTATTCTTGGGTTTGAGATGAATGGGAAAGATGGGTTTAGGGGGCCTGGTGAGGACCAAGCTCAGCCCAGCCTGGCCAGACACTCAAGGCCCTCAGAGCTGCACCTCCAGGAAAGGCATTGAAGTCCAACATGGGGAAAATTGCTCTGAGCACCCACCCAGAGCACTATGAACTTGTGTTGGTGCCATTTTTGCACATGTTATGGTCACAGGCTCCTCACACCCTCCCTGTAGGTTTGCTGGCAGGAGCAGGCCTGGCAGGAGCCTGTCCTGTCCCCAGCTGTGCTGCTCTGATGCCCGTCCCTGGCCAAAGCCCAAAGTCTAAGGGAACACTCAGCACACCCAGCTCCCTGGGTACTGTGCTTCACCCACCCTGGCTGCAGGAAACACCCAAAACTTGGGAGTGCTGCTCCCATTTCAGAACATCTCTCCCTCCTCCACAGCACTATGTGGTAAAAACTCCCCACAAATCAGCTGCAGGCATTCAATGCACATCTCCCAAGAAGAGATTTCAGACCTGCTCCCACACTCCACTCTAATTCCTCTCACCCATGTTTTTCTGTCCATGCTGATATCTAGCCACCACCCAGTGCTCCCAATATATCCTGCAGACTGTAAATATCAGTGCTGCTGCCTTGCTCCAGCCAGCAGTGACAGCAGTGTCTGGCACACACACACACAGCTTCCCTGAGTGCAAATATTTCCCAGTGACAAATATTTCTGCTGTGGTGCTTGTGGCTGGTTGCAGTGTCACTGCCCTTATCAATACCAGCCTCCCCTAGGGCTCAGCACTGCCCACATCTATATATGTATTTTGAGATATTAATATTGTCAGGGCACTCTAGTTATCCCACTCATTAACCCTTGTTTCACCAATACACACATGGTATACAGGGAAGGAAGACTGCACAGCTCTAATTCTGTTTCCACTTACCTATACGCCCAGATATTTTATTAAAGCTGAGAGCCTGAAAAAGATTGAGATTTTCGCATATGTGCAAATCATTTTAAGGGCTGCATTTCTTCTGGCTGCAACAGAGTAACTGGAAAGAATTTACCCTCCATTGAGCAAAAGAAAAAGGATGTTTAAAGAGCAAACTGAGTACTCTCCAGAGGCTCCTGCTTAAGTACCATATCAGCACAAGCTGAAAGTCAGGCCTGATCCTTCCTCCTGTCAGCTGCCCTTTCTTTCCCTGGCTCTGGAAGTGGTCTGCTGACATGCCATAAATCATTTTCTCTCTCACTGCCTCAGTTTCTCCTGTCCATGTTCTGGGAAGCTTGCTGATGATCCTCCTTTGGATAGGGCTTCCCAATTCACCATCAGGAGCGTTGGAGCCTTGCTGATGCTGCATGTGCTGGTCCCTGCTTGTGCAGAATCACTGCAGAGCTGCCTGGGGGGCCCTTGCACTGTTTCAGCTTGCAAGGGTCAAGCCCAGCAGCTTTGCTGCCGTGGGCTCCTCTCCCCTCCGTGCAGCACTTCAGATCAGCCACGTTGCACTACAGTTATTAACTGGTTTTGACTGACTTCTTAAGTTAATTATAATTTCACAGTGTAATATCAAGCATGATTAAAACAATTAGGTTTTCCACCCCCTTGCAGTGCCTCCCTCCCTCTGCTTTCCTTTCTTCTCTCCCCTCCTTCCCCTGCCTCCCTTCACCCTTGTTTTTAGATATGCTTCTGCACCACTGCAACAAATTGTGTGGTAGGATCTGAAATTATTACCCTCTTAAATGCATTAAACTGTTCATAAAGCAATTTGCAATGCCAGTTACCAAACTATGGTGAGCCTCCCAGCCTGACACCTCCCAAATGCAGAAGGATTCTTGGCAGCCGTGCGCTGCTGCTGTGCTCTCTCACTCACCAGAGTCAATGCCTGAAACTTAGGAGAAATCAATGCAATTATAGATATGAAGGTCCAATTACTGCGTAATGTGATCAGTCTTTATCTCTGAGTCCCTTCAAGAAAATCAGGGAGGCCTTTTCTTTTTTCCCCTGTGAAAGGAGTTGCAATATAATGCAAAATGATCTTTAAAGAGAGGACCAAAAGCGAGGGACGTTCATCACTCAGCACATCAATTCCAGGGTTGGCCAGTACTGATTTCCCCCTCATACTGGTGAAGTTATTCCTGGTTTACACCTCGGTGCATCCATTGTGTCTGATGAAATCAGCCCCTGTTGATGCCACTATCAGATTCCCAGCCCAGTACCATGCAAGTGGCCACTCCAGATTCCTTGGGTAATTTTGCTCGTTGGGAATTTTTCCATCCACTGCCAATTGTGGTCGCTCCTCCCCGTGGATCTGAGGGAGGGAGCAGGGAGCAGGATGTGGAGCTGCCTGGCTGCCCCCATCAGCATCTAGAGCTCATCCCTGCAGCTGGGCTCATGCCCCAACACGGAGAAGTGACTGGGCTCCTAAAGGGGTTGAAACAGCCTTCCAAAGAAAATAATTTGCAATCCCTTCTGGGCAAGACTTCATCCTTGTACCTGCCCAGATGGGCTGATAAACACCTGGAGGGGCCAGGCCCAAGAAATCCTCATTTTCTTGGCACATTGAGGCTGGTTTCAACATCCTCAGCTACCAGAGAGGATGGGCTGCAGTCACCATGTCTGGGCTGGTGGAAGGTGTCCCTGTCCATGGCAAGGAATTAGAGAGAGATGAGCTTTAAGGTCCCCCCCAGCTCAAACCATTCTGTGATTCTGCAATAAGGACCAGTTCTGCTCAGTCACACACATACCAATAAGGTGATTTTAACAGAAAAACTCCAAAGCACTGAGTCCTGTGCACAGATTATTGAGGAGGACTTCTGTTTCTCTCTGCTTTACCTCTTTACCTTTTATCCAGCAGAGCAGGATCCAGATCAAAGCCAGGACATGACTGTAATTATACAAGTAGAAATAAGTAACCATCTGCATTAATAAGGAATACAATCCTTTATCTCTGTTAATTAGAAATAAATTGGAGAGAAAAAAGTATACACATTAGCTAATAGTTAATTACTGCAAGTATACATGCATATATAAAGTAAAAACTCTATTCCAAATTAACAGAATATTGAGGTTTATTTCTAGAACTTCAGAACAGGAAGAGAGACCACATCCCAGTTTGAGGAAGGCCATTTATCACCCTCAGAACACCTTGTTCAAGGATCCTAAAGTGCTCAGCAAACATTGATAAATAGACCTTGATGTATTCCCAAGGGAAACCATTATCATCATGTACAGCAGTGCCAGGCAGCAGCTCAGGAGTCTCATTCTCCATTCCTGCCTGCACAGCTCCAGTTCTATCCCCACTTCTCTTCTGGAGAGCACCCATCCACTTCCCCAAACCTCTAGTTCTCAGCCACAATCTGTAGGAGCCAGGTTGTCACCAAGATATGGGGACATTAGGGCTGTCACGGAATCATTAAGGTTGGAAAAGAACTCTAAGATCATCAAGTTCACCTGGGCTGGTTTCAAGCTGTTCAGCAGAGTTGTCCCTCAGCACTTTGACCCACACCTTTGCCCTCTGATATCCCCCACCCTAAACACACAGACACATCCAGGACAGCACCAAAAGGAGGAGAAAACGATGGGAGCACAGTCCTATGATGTCCCTGTGGTCCTTGGATGCCTTCTGCCCTCCCACTGTTTTGTCATTTGAAAAGAAAGGAAGATCCCTGAGTGGGCAGGGATCCCTGGAGCCACCTCCCCACACTGCACTCGGGTTTGTCCCCCTCCAGCTGCCCCACTTTAATGGAATCTTAAATGGGCTCTGTCATGTTTTAAACAAAGTCCCTGCTGCATCTTACCTGGGGAGAGCACAGCAAGGAGCTGAGCAGCAGGCTGGAATGTGTTCATGTGGGCAGGAGGCTTCTCCATGCTGGGAGTTTTCAGGTGCTGCTGTGTTGTGGAGGGGATGGGGGCAGCTGGGCACGTGCTGCCTGTCAGCACTCGCTGCTGCTGGCCCAACACAGCTCCTCACAGCCCAAAACGTGTGAAGAAATCCCAGGAATGCTCTCCACACATTGGGACACGGACTTCAGAGGCCTGAGAAAATAAATAGTCACGACATATCTGAAAGTGGGTTTATTTTCTTTCCATATTCTGGACCCAACTTCACATTCCCGTGGGCTTCCTACCACTATTTCCTTCTCCTACCTTTGGTTTTCCACTAAAATTTCACATATATTTTCTTTTCTCACTCTGCCACAAGAATTACAATACGTAATTTGCTTATCTGGGGCTACAAAAATTGTGTTACTGTAGAGACTGGTTTTGCAACACAGAATGAGTGTTGCCTGCTAGGGGTGTAAACACAGAGTTAATCCTGCCTTTCATGGCCTGCACTTTCCCTGTACTTGTTTATTCCACATTTTGTGCCTGCCCCAGGATGGATCAAACTGTTTAACCTTTGACAGCAAAGTCAGAGGCATGACTCACTTGGAAGCTAAAATGTAAATAAATATATGCATTGCTAAATAAATCAACCACTAATGCCCTAATGCAAGGCTGATAAATACCCTGATTAAAATCACACTTAAATAAATGGGGCAATTATCAGACAGGGGGTTTAAAAGTTACAATTTCAGTGCATAACTCAGCACAGCACGAGCCATAGTTAGCAAATTGTTTCAATCTTTGATTTTTTTCTGTGCAATATAAAATTAAATCTTTCCTTCCACAGCTGTTAAGGAAAATCTGGTATTATCACAAATGCTGCAAAAGGAGACAGAATATGATTGATTTATTGATAAATTAAAAAAATCTCTCCTTACTTACATTGACTGAAAAATGCTCCAAAGCTCTTAAGCCTTCCACAGCACAGAAAATTGGGGAACTGCTAGGTGATCTCCCCTTTTACCTGTATTCCAGCCATAACTCTGAGTGCCCAATGAAAAAAGTTCATCTCCCCTTCAGGTACCTTCCCCTCAGGTTCTAAATCAGCGAGCACTACCCCCAGTTATGGTCTCTAAACCCATTAGCAGTTAAGAGAAAATAATCCCTGCAATTTGCATAGCACTAAGTGTTCTGTACGATGGAGGAATGTGCAAAGAGCAGAGCGTGGATGGACGAGCCTCAGCTCAGGACTGCCACCTCCCTGCTCTCACAACGCAGAGAGCAGCTCCGGGGCAATGTCTTCATTTAATTTATTTATTTTCCGTTTTCTCCCGTCTTGCTCTTACTGAGCAGCCTCGGCGTGGCGAGCCTGTCTGCAAGGACTCCATAGCACAGGTCATTTTTTTTGGCTCCCTGAAGAAGAGGTAGTGTTTGCCTCCCACGCTGGATCGAGCCCTCTGAACCCGGTGTTTCCACATTCCTGATTGCCCTGCTGTGTGTGAATTGCATACCAACTAAGGAGTCCTTTAGATCACCTTCCCAGCTCAATTCTTTTCCCCCCCCATGCTGACTGAAAAGCAAATGAAATACTTTTTCTACCACCAATTTCCTCTCTTCATGTACCTGCCTGAACTTCTTATTTCTGAAGAATCTTATGAAAAGAGCAACAGGTTGCTAAAGTGGTGACCCCCAGACGATACAGTGGGCTGATAATTTATGAAGGGTTGTCTGTTAGAGGAAGATTGCTCTGAAATGCTTTGAGCTGAGCATCCTCCCCTGCCAGCCCAGCCCAGGGTGCCCCCAAACCAAGCATGGCTCAGAGGAGCAGGGTCTTCTGGAACCCACCAGCAAGATTTTTGCCTTCTCAGATCAGCAATTCATCCGTCCTGCTGGTCAGCCTGGGATTCTCCAAGGAGCAGCTCTGGTGAACGTGTTCTCCTCCAGTGCAGCTTCGGTGAAAAGCAGTCCTTGCATTTCAGACATTGTCCTCACTCATGTGACACTGACCCTTCAGACTTCCAGAGATGAGGACAGAAACTGATGAACCAGGGTCCTAGAATTCAACCTGGATCCATCATGGAGCCACGCCAGTAATGCAAAGGCCTGAAGTGAAAAAAGGAGGATCTGTAACACCCTAAAAATTGCAAGAGGAAGACAAGGTTTCAGACATATATTTGACTCTATTGGGATGGTGCAATGCTGAATTGAAATGCATTCATAAGAGGAGGCTTAAATAACTTATATTTACAGATAAACCCTTCCCCTCACTCTCCTTGTACACCTAGGGTGTGATCAAGGCAGCTTCCAAAATTACAAAAGGGCTTTTGGGACTAAATCCCAAACCACACCAATGTTCTTCCCAATGAGGACACTGGGGTTTGGCAGAAGAGTTTTACTGAGTTTCCACCTCCCAAATCTTGCCTTTCCAAATACACATGAGCTGATACTGACACCTGATCATACCAAGAGAACTTCATTTTGGAGACCTGCTGCTACCAACCCACAAAGAGATGATCCTTCAGCAGGGCAATCCCAATGGCATAAAAATGGATTTCTTCTTGTCACCAATTAGCTAGAAAGGTTTACATTCCCTATTGGAGTTATCTAAATAGAATAGATTGCGTTGCCTGCACAATGTTATTGCCTCCCATCCAAAGCCAGTCACCCACACCTTCCCTGAAGCTGAAAAAGTTTCCCCACCCTCCTTTCAGCCTCCAAACTTTGATCACAATCCCAACAGATGCAAAATATTTGCAGTAAGAGGTGCCAGTGCCATCAGCTCTCCACAGTAGCTCCCAGTCAAAATGTTTGCACGCACACTTCAGAGCATCATTTATCTTGAGGGATGTCAGCTCTAAAAATGTTAGCGCGTGTCACTGTCAAAGCAAATGCCAGAAATTAGCTTTCTTTCATCTCAGAGAAGAATAATTAACTTTGCAACTGTTTCCAAAAGTGCTAATTAATGGGTTTCAACAACTTAACTTGTCAGGATACATCTTGATTGGAACAACAGCTTGCTCTTCCCCTTGAGGATTATGGCTCTTCTTTTGGATTCTTTTCCTCCTCCTCCAGTTTAGTGAGTTGTGGAAAATGGATGTCATTTATAACACAAAAATAAACATGTGAAAAAAGAAGAACCCTGGGGACAAGTTAACATTTATTAATTATTGGTGTGCTTTATTAGCAATAATGTGAAAACACAACCTCCCACTTAAACTGAATAATCTTTAAAGAAGATGAGCTCTTGTTTGCTATTTATGTTCCTGAAAATACAAGACATGTCTTCACCTTCATGTCTCTGCATGGCTATGGCTTGGACTGGGCTGAACAATACATCTCCCTCTCTTGCCTTGAAAGTTTCCTTCTGCACCTGAGTCCACCACTGCCCGAAGATCCACTCTCTCTCCCCTGCTTTGACTAAAGTTCTTCCAGCAGTTTACAGAATGAATTTTCTTCTCCCAGCTTTCTTTGAGGCAATAAGCTGCCTGACCCTCAGTACTGAGCTCCTTCCCTGTTATTTCATGTCACTGTTTGGATACATTCCCTCCTTCCACCAGGATATCTGCACTTCAGCTGCCCATGTTGGGGTAAAAAGTAAATTGCCTGTGTTTGACAATGGGGTTCAGCAATCCCCATCCCAAAGGAAGTATGTGGAAGTCATGTCACACAGCCAAAATCCCTAAGACCCCTTGAAAACCCAAAAGCTTGGCTGTATGTAACAATTTAAAACACTCTGGCCTGAAGAACCAGTGAAGGTCATGGTCAGACTTGATGTAAATAACCTGCTGAAGACTCAGACCCTTATATGTGTTCCTGGAAATATAAAGCAAATCAGGAAATCAAGTGGAAAATCCAGGAGGTTGTTATTAAAAACCCACAGCTCAATTATCATTACAATAAACCTTACACCAGAGGTCATTTATGTTCATGGTAATTAGGGAGGGAGGTTATGGCTGGAGAATAAGGGCATATCAACTAAAGAAGAGGTTTTGTGCAGGAAACCTATCCCTAATGCTGCCACCTAAATTGGCCATGCCAGGCTGGAATTGTGCTCACCTGGGGTGGGGAGAGCTCCTGCAGACACCCCCACACCCCACAGCAGCTGCTCCCAGTTCTCCCAGGATGGCAGGGGGGTTCCTGCCCCTTCCAGGTGGACAAAGGAGAGGGATGCTGTATAAAGGAGATAATGGAGCAGGAGGAGCTGGTTTGCTTTGGGAGCAGCAGGAGGAAGGGCAGATCTCCAGGAGAGGTACAGTGTTTGGGGGATGCTGCACTCTGCAAGGCTGAGGGGTCTGTGTGTCCCTCTGGTGTGAGGTGCCTCCTCTGGCTGTCTGAGGGGAGGACACCTGAGCAGAGCTATGGCCATGCTAGCTGATTGCTTTCCCAGAGCCTTGTGCCTGGCTTTTGGAGACAGGGAAGGGCTTGTGTGCCCTCTGAGAGGGCTCAAGCAATGGTCCCTGTTTGTGCAAGTCTTGATGGTGGCAGCTCTTCTGAACTTTTGCTGTGAGAGTTTGGGGGAAATGTGACCTTGTCCTGGGTTGATGCTGAATTGTATCCCCATTCATCTCCTTAGCTCAAAAATAAGTTTTGTATCTTTAAAACTGGATCTGAGAGTGAAGAAGAAGCAGTGGAATGTCTGAGGTGGTTGTTTTCTAAACACAAAGATCAGAGTTTTCAGCTTTCTTTCACACACAGCCTATGCTGGCTGCAGTGCAGATGGTAGTGAGAGAGAGCTCTCCTTTGCTTTTTGTCAGTTTTTGGCTACCTGAGGCAGAGAAGTTCTCCGGACTGTGGTTTTTTTCCTTTTTCTTGGAACTGTTGAACCTGCTCTGGACTAAACACCCAAAAGGGCACCAGGAGCTCCCACCTGTGTCCCACTGGGCCTGGTCTTTCCCAACACCAGGGGGACTGACAGCAACTGAGCTTTTTCCCAAATTTGCCCTAAACCAGGACAGACCTGAATTCAGTAAAGAGTAGTGGACCTCCTTCATGGGCTGGTGGCCTCCCTAGTTTGGTTTTTGCTGAGCTGTACCTTGTATTCAGACTCTGGCAGTACAGGGTTAATAAATTACTGCCTCTGGTTACAAGTGCCATAGAACTTAAGAAATAATTGTTTATCTGAGCTTAAAAGCACACCTAGGGTTGGTGAAGGTGGCTACAAACCATGTCTCAGTGCTTTAAGCTCCTAATAACTGATAGGTTGGTAAGTTTGAAGTAACTTCAAGTTTTTGAGCTGTTTGTAATTTCTTTGTTCCTGTGTCTGCGGCCTGAGCAAAGTTTTGCAGTGTGTCTTCTCATGGGGGGAAACACCAGGAAAATTTTGACCTGGCATTTTTACTGTAGGGGGCTGAAAAGGGGAGAAGTAAGCTTTGGCAGAAGAGGACAAATAATGTCATCTGATGGGACTGACACCAGAAGACAACCCATTATAATGGTTAAACTAAATCTTCCCATCACTGGTCACAAAACAGCCTGTAAGAGCTAAAAATTAAGGAACTTCACTTTCAGGGTGTCAACATTATTTAATAGGTAGTTCTATTTAATTTGTTACTACTTACAGTAGAGGCTAAAATTCTGTGTTTCTCCTTGTTTATGTGGCATCTATTTTTATCCATGAAGGAAGGGAAGAATTTTGATATTTACTGGAAGATGTGGGATCATCATAGCTGTGGAAGAATAAATATTCTGAAAAAATAAATCTTTCGTCCACTTATTGTCACTCTTTAAGTTTCACCTGTAGAGCCCAGGCAATTCACTAGATTAAATTTAGAGCAAGAAAAAAAGTTTAGGGCATAAATTTATATTGCTTTTGTATTTCAAATGTCCTTTTATTCTAAGAAGTTGATGGGAGCACATTTTGTTCTTTCTTCATTCATCTGGTTCTGAATATGCAAGAATTTCTAAAAAAGTTGGCCAAAACACTAGTGGGAATAATATTTGTGCAATAAAAATGAGGGAGAAAAGGTCCTTTACATAGAAGTCAGTACTGTGTTTAGATGCATACCAGGGCAATACAGATATTAGAGTAAGGAGTGGAAATGACAGAGAGCTGGGCTTGAGTCTGCAGTGAGGTCAAAGGAGTCACTGAAGGAAAGCCTGTGGAGGTTTTCTACTTGTTTGTAAATGTGAGGGAAGTTTTGTCAAGTCCTTTGAGGCCTGATGAGAAGAGTTGCACAAAATATTTCAAACCTGAGTTGGATATGGATCTCTTAGTGGTACATTAGAGCACTTGCTCTGGCAAAGGATGTTGCCACATGCTTTTTGCCTTCAAAAAATCTGGTGGAAGGGAGAAACCCTCAAGGTTTAAAAGGAGGAGGGTGGATAGGAAGGGATTGGCATTGTGTCTTTGCAGGGTGTGTGTAGCAGGGGAGGTGGCACTTGTTTGTGCACGTGTGGATTGGGGCCTTTGCTGTAAGGCACAAGTTCCTGGCTGCCAGCATCCTCTAGATGGGGGTGAGCAGCTGAGGAACGGGGGACTGGGGCACAGGGAGCACTGGGCCATCAGCTCAAAGCCAGCAGGGATGTGAGCAAAGTGCAGGACTCCCGTGGGCAGTGCCAGTCCCCACCCTGTGCATGCACGTGTCGTTATGACATGAAAACCCCTCTGCTGCAGGTGGGACAGGCTGCAAGTCCTTCAACTCCTCTTTATTCCATTTTCAGGCCCCCCACAAATGTTATGGCAGCCTTTAGGGGAATCACACACTGTCTGCATGCAGAGGCTTGGCATCTTCTCCCTGCCCCAGCTGGGCAGGCTGCCCTGGGCTCTCCTCTGCATGTCCCCAGCCATGCTGTCCCTGTGGTGTCCTCCCCAGCTCCAGGGGCAGGGGACACCAGCCCTGCTGGGTCCAAAGCAGCTCCAGTGCAGCTGCCAACAGCCAGGGTGGCAGTGTGGGCTGTGCCCAGGGGCTGCTGTGCAGATGATGGCTTTGTCTTTGTTTACTGGAGTGCATCCTGTACCCAGAGTCCTCCCCAGTGCATGCCCCCCTTCCCACTTCCCCACTGACAACCCCTCCGGATTGGGCTCCCTCACTAAAAATTGGTTGGGAATGAAGGAGGGGGGAGAAACTTTATTAGTGTTATACATTATTTTCCTTCTCTGTGTTCTCCCCCCTTCCCTTCCTGCATGATGAATTGCCTGGTACTGAGCTGGTAGCTCCAGCCCAGGCACTTAGCAATCTCCTCCTGGTCCCTTGCACAGACAGATGGGACGGCCCATGTCTTGACCGTGATTGATTAGCTGGAGAAAGCCTGTTGAGTGGAGTTCCATGAAGATTGATGCTTTCTCCTTCTAACAGCATTGCCAAAAAGTTTCTATTACATTTTGATTATGTTTATAGAATCTCACTGGTCTCCAGGAAGATTCAATCTTCTTTTTCCCCCCTCTCCCCTCTGTGCAATGTGTGTAACTTCCCTCCTGTGCATATGCTGTTCATCCATCTCTTACCTTTATTCTTTTAGGGGTGCCCCCAGAGGTCTCTCAGGACAGTTCCCTTCCCGTGTCCCTCCTGTCCCTCTGCCCAGGTACCTCCTTGCTAGTTAGTGCCCTCTGACTTGTTCAGGCCACAGGCAAAGCAGGAGCTGCCCAGCACGAGGCTTCCCAAAGCTGCAGAGCAGGAGGAAGGAGTGTTATCTGTGAGAGCTTGCTGAAGAACTGAAAAATGAAGAGCCTCTGTTTCCCAGCACAGGAGGCTGTGACTCCTACCTGCCCACAAATACCTGCTTTGCTCTTGATTTCCTGCAGTGGGAGGGCTCTGCCTGTCCCAACTCAGTTCATATCAACTCAGATGAAAGTCCTTAAAAGCTGTAAGATCCTTTGAACCTGGGGATTAGTGTGTTTGGCTACAAAGGGGGTCAGAAAGATGAGCTATTTCAGCATTGCAAACTGTCCTGTTGCAGCAGGGTGTGGGGAGAGAGCAGAGCATGTGGCAGTGCTGGCTGAACTTCAGCATCACTGTAAGAAGAGAATTTCATTTTACAAGGGAGTCTTAAGTCCTAGGTCTGGGGTTACCCATCTAGGAAAGCTGATATAAATTTTCAGGAGCTCCACAGTATGTGTGTGTGATTTTTAAGTAATAACTACAGTACAGTGCTGAAAAATGTGCTCGCTGCTGCTCAGAAGCAAGGATAACATTGGTCTCTGGCATCAGACAAGTCAACTTTGAAATGTTGGGCATCTCCAAAGTGTTAGCTAGGAACCTTTTCAGTTGATTCCTAATTGTAGCAAATAATTATATTACCAAATCTTATTAAGGAGCTGGCTCTTCTGGTCTGTCCTTCTTATTTAATTAAACATAGAGCTTTTTTTGTGGTACAAGTTGCAGGCAGCCACCTTGCCTTCACTCTGGTGTCCTCTCTAGGAAGCAGAGATGCTTCCCTTGGGCCACCTCAGCAAATGAGCAGGAGTGGCACATCCTGAGCAGTGGGAACAGACCCCTGCAGCAGCCCCAGGGCTGTGTACGTTCACCTGCGTGGGCTGAGCACACCTCCAGCCTGGGGGTGGGAAACTGCTTGTGGCTGCCTGTCTGCTGCTATCCGTGGGGAGAAAGATGTGATCTGCTGCCTGCTGATCTCTCTCAGTCTCCAGGGACTGTGGATCTGTGTTGCAAAACCTGGGATTTACGAGTGGGGTAAACAGGAGCAACTCTCAGGAGGTATCAGTGTGATCCTGTGGCCACTGTCACCCCACAGGGCCCCCCTGCCCAGCTGGCAGAGCACAGCTCCTGTGCTGAGTGCTAAATACAGGGAGCACCAAGGCAGGGTGTGCAGGCTGAGCCCCAAATTTTGGGGTAACCTGGGAGAGGGCAGGTGCTCTCTAAAGCCCTGGGAGGGAGAAAGGGAGGGATGCAGGGGATGGGACTGCCTAAGGCTCTGTGGCTGCTGTGATGGCAGGAATCACTAGCACTGGTGTTTGTCCATGTCCTGGTGAGCTTCTCAGGGCTGGATAGGAGCTGTGATCTGGTTTACACTTGAGAAATTGGGATCAAAGGGATCATAAACAGTAGCTGAGGAGGCAGGCAGGAGGCAAAGACAGGATTAGTGCTGTCACAGAAGAGCCTTCCTCCTCCAAGTGCTTTTCCAAGGCCTCACAAGTGATGTGGCACCTTGGTGGGTCAGACTCTGGAGAGTCTCTCCTGCTCCTGGTACTGTCCCTTTGCCAGGACACTGGTGCAGCATTCCTGTTTCCAGGCATCACCACTTGCCCATAGTGTTTTAGCTTTATACTCAGCATGGTCTCTGTTAATTGTCACCTTGCCTGAGTGTCCCTGGGTGTGTGGTGAGGTGGCAGCTCTGTTGGGCAGCCTTGTCAAGGCAATGCAGTGATTAACCTGCAGCGTGGGGCTTTTGTTCCTTGGTAGGGTCAGCTTGTCCCAGCTGAGCTTCACACCCTTGAAGAGATCCCCTTCCCACAGGCTGGCAAAGCTGGCCCAGGTGTCCCACTCAGCAGGATGGACACAGCTTGTGTGGGTCTTGCAGAGGGATGTTGTACCCCCATTGTGAGCAGGGAGGCCACAGGGCATGCAGGATGTCAGCTGGGCTCCCAGTCCTGCATCCCTGGGGTGCAAACAGCCAGTGTGGGAGCTGCCAGCAGCCACTGTGAGTGCAGCACTCCTGCTGTCATTTCTTGTGCCCCTTCTCCTTGTGTGAAACCTGCCTGGGCAGGCAGCCCATGATCTGTGCAGAAGCCTGAGTGTGTTTCCCCTCCCTGTGCAGGAGAATGTGGTGCCCTGGGATGCAGCCCTCAAACCCCTAAGGGTTCTCCCTCTGCATTAGTTTGCCTGCTTGCCCCTGCCATACCAGGCTATTCTTTAAAATATGGCCCCCATTTTTTATTCCTGCATTTATTACAAA
The DNA here is from genome assembly GCA_013397245.1 of Thryothorus ludovicianus. Lineage (NCBI taxonomy): Eukaryota > Metazoa > Chordata > Aves > Passeriformes > Certhiidae > Thryothorus > Thryothorus ludovicianus. The sequence continues at coordinate 217,610 of VZTB01017146.1, read as the reverse complement.
TGCAAATTACAGATGAAAGCATCAACTACACAAACCATTACTCAGAGGAGCATCTTTCCAACTGCTGGACTTGGACTGAACAGCTTGTGGTTAATTTGCTATATAATCACTGCCTGCAACAGGAAAGCAAGTGCTTCAACTGTGCTAATATTATGAAAGGGGAAGTTAACCATAGAGATAAATTCTGAGGAGCTGCAGCTGGGATGAAAGAGGGAAATAAATGTAGCTGGAGTCCAGGCTTCAGGCTTGCAAAAGTGGCCGCTTGGATATTTAAAGGGATAAAAGATAAGAGTTCAGGTTAAATGTGTGTTTTTTGAAGGTGCTTTTTAGGCTGGCTGTATTTCCCCAGAGGCAGAGGCTCCCTGCAGCTCCCACTGACCCATGATTCCAGCAGTGCCCTGGTCTGTGCACAGACATGCCAGGGGAACACAGGCCCTGCACTGCCCCATTGCTGGGAGGCAGGCACGGGGACACAAAGGAGATGGCACACGGGGACACAAAGGAGATGGCACATGGCAATTTAGCTGGCAAAGAGTTTTACTGGGTAAGGGGGGGTTCTTCCTCATTGCTCAGGTTTTGGCTCTTGCACAGAAACCAGGGACACTGTGTGGGCTGGTAGGATTGTGTCCCCCCCTGNTCTTCCTCATTGCTCAGGTTTTGGCTCTTGCACAGAAGCCAGGGACACTGTGTGGGGTGGTAGAATTGTGTGTCCCCCCCCTTTGTGGTGCTGTGGAAAGGGGTTGGGGATATCTCCAGGAGCAGCCTGTGGCAGATCACAGGTCCATATCCCCTGGCAGCAGGGATGTTGAACTCACTGCAGCAGAGCCCTGGCTGAAGAAGCAGCTCTGCCCTAGGACTGAAACTGTTCCTGTGTTGTGGCACTGCTCTGAGCCCTGTGAGTGCACTGGCTTCACCAGAACTGCCTTAATACCCTATACACGAGACTGAAATAATATTTAAACTTTCCCAAGTACCCAAACCTCCTCACCCTCCCATTCCAGTGCCTCCAATGTAATCGCAGTACAACACTCATGCTGTTTTGCAAAGTGCTCTAGGGATTAAAAAAACGTTCCTGGAGATTATCTCTAGGGACAAATCTGAAGTCTTGTCTAACTCTTTTCTCTGGAGGCTTGGAGAGGCGAGAGCTATAGATTATCAGGGGTAGGAGTGGGAGAGTGAATCAGCTTAAGATGGGTGAGCTGGTTCTTATGAAGCAAGAGCTCCAGCAACTCTGCAAATTTACATCCACTGCAGACACCTTTTCTGACTCTGAAATGTCTGTTTGATTGCTTTTCACTGTTTCCCAGGTCTGGAACAAAATCCTGGGGTTGGGGAGAGGCTGTGAAATGTCAGGGGATGATTTGTGCCTGGGAGAAGCTATCTGAGGCCCCTGAGCTGAGGTTACTGCAGGGCTCCCTGCAGCAGGTCCCATGGCACAGGAATGCTGGGGGGGTGCTCAAGCCCCCATTCAGCCCCACCACTATGAATAAATTTTCCTGGCAGTGCAACACACTTGGCAGTGGCAAGAGCCTGCCCTTGCCAGAAATTTGGCAATGCAACACCAGTAGAAATTGCCACTTGCTTCCCTGTGCTGGGAATTGATTTCCAGACCATGTTCCAAAGGTATGATGCTCAGTGCAGGTGGTGTTAGCCCCACAAACTGGAGTTTTGAACGACCATAAAGGAGCTTTTTGTCCAGAGCTGAGTTTGATTGCTGGACCTTCTAATCTTATGGCTGTTTTGTTTTTAAATAGATAACCTCTTATCCAGACTCAAGAGATGAGCATTTCTCTCAAGCTGATGGCTAAAAGCGTTTTACTTGCCTCCTGGTTATTTACTACAGGACAGGGGTAACTCCCAGCTCTAACTGCAGCTCCAGGAGTTAATCATTGAACAGGCAGGATGGAGATGCTTGGGATGCATGTAAAGAACAAGGCCAGAGGCCCTGTGTGGGCAGGGGAGTGGGCAGGAGGTGTTATTTGGGGAGAGAGGGAAGAGAGAAGCATGGGTGTCTGGACAATGGTGGGACTGTTGCATCAGTGCTGGCCTTGCAGTTTGACTCCCCAGTCAAAACAGATGAGCCATGAAGCTTTGTGCTCAGTCAGGAGAGGATGCTAGGAGGGGATATCACAGCAGGGATCACCAAGGCTCAGTCTAGCAGAGGCCATCCTGAGATGTGTGTCATGGTACACGGTGTGCAGCAGCATTACCTGCTTGGGTTAGGTCACACCAGCTCAGCTTGACACAGCAAAAACTGTAGGGGAAAGGCACTCCCAGAAATGAAGCCCCCTGAGAGCACCTCTCAATGCAGAAAACAAGGATGGGGTGCATATCTTGAAAGGGAGCATTCCTGGAATTACTTATTAGGCTGGAACTCAAAGAGCTACAGCTGGAAAGATCAGGGGTTGGACCCATCTCCCTCTGCTCAGACCCCCACAGCCTCTTCCCTTCCCTTGCCATGGCTGGAAAACCTCCTGCCCTGGTGCTGCCCACTGTGGGGGAAGCTGGTGTGCACAGGGGTGTGCAGCACTGCCTCCTGTGTGGTGTGACCATGGCAAGCAGGAAGAAGAAACCCAAAGTTTCTTCTGCACCTCACCCTGAGACTTGACATGCAGAAGACAGGGATGGGGAAGAGATGCTCTGAGGAAGGCATTGCAGGAGGCTGCTGGAGCAGCCATGTGTTGTTAACTTCTGCAAAGAGCTGCCCAAGGCTGCAACTGAGGAAATTCCCAGTGCAACTGTCAGCAAACCACAGCTTTGCACAGGCTGATCCCTGAGCATCCTGCTGAGGCCAAGGAAAGGAGCTTCAGACAATGCAAAGCAGCTGAGAGGCTGCTGGCAATACCAGAGCCCCCAGAGCTGCTGGTGTGACTTGGGCACCCCAAAGTGGTGTTTTCAGTGCTGAGTTTTGGGGCCCAGATCTCCAAATGGTTCTTCAGTGCAAAGCAAAGATGGTCCAGGCTACCCTTGCAGTACCACAGCAGGAGCACATCTGCCTTCTCCAGCATGGGAATCAAATGCAGAGGCACTTGGAACACAGATCTTGCTCTTGAAGTGTGAGCTAGAAGTGCATCTCAGCTTAAAGTTTCTTTTCTTTTGGTCCTTGCTAAAACTCTTAGGACAGCCAGAAAAAGATTACAAATGCCTCAAAGATTGGAAGAGCCCAGAAGATGTGAAGAGAAGGATGGTTTATTTAAAACTAGTCACTTCTGCAGTCCTCTAATGGGCAACTGTACAATCTTGCTGCATTGTATGTTAAGTTTTTATTGGCTTTCACAAGTATTTGGTTTGCCCTAGCCTTTCAGAGGTACTAATTTGCTTTGTCACAAGGCCCTTTAGTGAAAGCAGCTTGTCACTTTAAGATAACCTGCCAAAATTGTCTTCCGGGGTAGAAATGAGTCGTGGTAAGGACATGGGCTCTTCTGCGTGCAGCTCTAAGTGCTTGGGTGCTAGCATTAGAAAATTCAATAGTGTTCAAGTGAATAAAAGGGAAAATACATTAAGCCATTAAATAACTTGCTAATCCTTCAAAAGAGAAGGAAACCCCATGGTTGACAAGGTTCCTCCATCAGCTTTACACATAAGGTGAATTCACAATCAAACTCCAAAAAAGGGAAGGATTAATCAATGTATGGGACATGTAAGGGACAATTTCAAAAGCAATTCAAACTTCCTGGAATTTTTACATTTAAAAATTGCTTTTACGGGTTTAGACAAAAGGCAGGGGCTGTTCAGACTATGAATTGCTGAAGTAAAAATTGCAGCCATAAATTGAGAAGCTGCTTTTGGTACCTTTGCCCAAAGACTAAATGCTTCAGAGGAAAATCAAAATAAGTGATTTAAAGAATAATCAATAACATTAAAATGAACTGGCAGAGAAAAGACCCTGCATCTATAATGTATTTTCTAGATATTTTTAAATAATACATCACAAGCAGACTCCTGAGTGATGAATTTGGCAGCTATTTGGGAAAGGTGGTAAGCCCAGGTGCTATCCAGCCTCTGCTCTCCTCCTGGGAAGGTGATTAACACCCCTGTGCAGGAATAGGTCTCCTTCCTCATGGAAAATGGCTGTTAGGCAGATTCTAAAGGTGTTTTGATGCCAAAGGCACACCTTTCAAATGTGACTGAGCCTTGGGGTCATGCTGGTCTGCAGGAAGACGCTGATCAGGCAGACAAGATTTTCTTATCTTGAAGGCTCTGCCACCCTGTGGGGTGTTTGGTGCCTCCTCATCATTCCTATTCAGGAGGGGCTCAGCTGGATATTGGGGAGCAAAAAGCTCCAGCCTGAGAAGTCAAGGGGACTGGGAGAGTGATCCTGGGAATGGAAGGCTGGTGTGGAGGGGCTGGAGGAGCAGGGTGGGGATTGTGGCTGCAGCAGCTCAGCCCTGTGCTTGTCCCAGTGCTCAGAGCTGGGCTTTTGGTGCTGCCAAAGAGTGGGCTGAGACCTTCACCTCCCTGAGCACAGTGACTCTGCTACGTCCTCTGCTCCCTGTGTGGAACAGGAGTTTTTGAAAACCACCATTTCAAGCTGTCACCCCAGAAGGGGGAAGTAGTGGTATCCAGACAGGCAGAGCTCCTGTTAGTCAGTCTGCCAGGGCACAGCCTGGCAGGGTGGGGGGAAGGAAAGGCATTTGTCTGGTTATTCACTTTTATCTATAGCTATACTCTACCTATCAAAGAAAAGCTTTTCAACATAAAAATTCAGCAGCAACTCAAAATTTTGTGCCTTTGTTTTAAAACCCAGGCAATTTTTCCTAGCCTAGAGATGTGACTGATCTTTTACCTTTGGTTGGGCTGTTTGTTAAAGGGAAGATAAAACATGCTGTCCATTGATCTGTCCTGGCCCTAGATTGCAGAGTTAGTGAGGAGGGCAGGATTAACTGTTGGAGAGCAGTTTCCAATCCCAGCATGTGGAATGTTTTTTCCAGGCATCACACTGCTCTTGCAAAGCAATTCCTGTGCTAGACCTGGCAGCTCTGGCACCCTCTTAGGCTGCAGTAAGTGAACTGAAGGTTCCAGTCATGTCCCAGCCTCTGCATGTTGGGGGGATGACATGTGGGCTGCTGCCTCCCTGCAAGGACTGGGCTGGGGCTGGTGGAGCTCAGCTCTGTAACCACAGTGGCCACTTAGGCAGCTCCCAAATTCAATTAGACAAATGCACAGGAGAAATAGCCAGCCATGTCCATTAAACAAAATGATCCTTTCTGGCTCAGGGAGGAGTCCCTGAGCTGCAGAGCTGCAGTCTGGAAGGATTGCTAACTTTGTATTCTACAAACTTCTGCTTGCCACAGTTATGGAAGGAGCACTGGTGAGATGTAATGGGTTTGAATTGTCTTTGTGTCCTTACTTGAAGCACTGGTGTTTGTAAGCAATAATCAAAAGTTACAAGGCTCTGTAAGTTGTCATAAACTAGCTTTACTCTGATAGACTCAATGACATATTTATATCCTGAATTTGAGTGAGCTGCAATAATAGAGTGTAGTTTGAGTTTGTTAGGTGCTTGTGTGGTGGAAATCTGGTTGACGAGTTTGCTCAAACTTAACTGTGAGCACTCTTTGCAGTTCAGCCTTCCTTTCCAGCACACCTGGAGAGGAATCAGCAAAATAGAGATGCTAGCAGAGGTAGGATCAAAGCCAGGCTCTTTTGAAGGAAAGAAAAATTGCAAATAAGGAGGGGAAGCTGCACACAAACTTCCTTTTAACAGAGGAAAACATATGACTCTGTCCTGATGGGCTGTCAGGGTCCAGCCACTGCTGTTCTATTGAGAAATTATTGTATCTGCCCTTAAGACCAGACATATTTGAAATAACCACCAAATGATGCATGATAGCATCAGTGTCTTATGTGAATAATGATTGATCACTATTTCAACCATTCCAGCCTTGATATGAAATATTTTGGATATGTAGGCAGCAGGAAAAGCCCAAGACCCATTTCAGCTTCTACACTTGAGGGTACCTGAGATACCACAGTACCCCCATCTTTTTTATGCTTAGAAACTGTGCAATTATGTCACTGGGCCCTACATTTTAAGTCTTTGGTTTGCTGTTCATTTTATCAGCTTTTGCTACTTTCTTTCAATGTCTTGGTCTTTAGCAGTAGAAACTGACTCCAACTGGACTCCCCATGCACAGCAAATTCAGGTGATGGTTGAAATATGACTTGCTTCACACATGTTCCTGCAGAAGGACAACATCACCAGAGCTCCATGTAGAACTGTCACTGCAGCACCTAAGGATGCTTTCTGAAGTGGGTTGGTTGGAGCTGTTTCTCTAACAAGAGTATAGGATTCACTTCAACTGAATGTGACCCTTAATAAAATAAAAAGGTGTCTTAGCACTCCTGAAGGAGCCCATGGACTATGTTGGCACTTCCCCTTGGGTGCTACATGGGTTGCTCAGAGCAGCTCCCTGGATACAGGCAGGAAAGGTGGGGATAGAGCACGGTTTAGAGAATGGTGTTGGATCCTCTTCTCCAGGAACATCATCACAGCTGTGACCTGCAAAAACTGCAGGCACTTCCCCTGCACACACCAGGTTTGGCTGGTGAGTGCATCACTCTGAGCAGGCTCTGTGCCCAGACACCACTCACCAATCTGACAGATCCTGCACGGAGAACAGACCTGTTCTCTCGCCTCCTAGTACTCGTGGAACAGAAGCTGAAGTGCTCCTCATTGTGGTCACTCCAGCCTGTGCATTGCACAGTCTCGTGATTTATACTGGAGGCCTGGTGTTCAGCTCTGCAATAAATTTGTGGGTAGAGACACACTGGACACTCTGGGAACTGCTTAGATTCCACTGATGTCAAGTTTTATGTCCCACCAGTACCTCACCTGATTTATAGGAAAGGAATGACAATTGGTGGCTGTAGGTTCAGGACTTGCTAGCAAGACAAGTGATCTCTCCTGCGCTGCAACATCCTGAAAGCTGCTTCTTACGAGGTCACCTTGGTTTTCTAATATTTCATAGAGAAACATGGTTAAGTGGTAGCAGCAGCTGCAGAGGGAGCAGATGGTGCCACCTGCATCATCAGATGTTTTATCACTTTCTCTGCTTTATCCCACAAAGAGTGGCTGGAAAGCAGAGGAGAGCGTGGGAGCTGGTGTAGGTTGTGAAGGTGTGAAGAATCACAGGTAGCTACACTGCTTCCCTGCCAGGCTGCCCACCTGTGCTCGAGTCTGCAAGGCTGCATTTGGGAAGCACAAGGCTTTGGAGCAAGCTGGCTATCCCTGCTGGCAGCCGAGGATCAGGATATGAAGTAAAGCTCCAGGCAGGTTTGGGTCACAGGAAAATTTGTGGATTCATCCCTGCCATGGCCAGCCTGGATACTGCTTCCAAATCAGATCCCAAAGAAACTTGAGATCTGTGACTAAATTTGCTAAATTAATAATAGTCCAACCTGTGAGTAGCACAAGGGCTGGGTCTTGGGTCTGAAGGAGGCAGAGGATTTATTCTCTTGGTATGTGCACTGCATGAACCCAAAAAGCAAACTAGTCCAAAAGAGCAGCTTTTAATGTCCTTTCTGTAAAAGACCTGCACCAGAGCCCAGCAGCAGTTGAGTAGAATAAATACTAAAGTATAGTAACCCCTAAGTGATGTGCTCAAGGGAGCACAGCTGGGGTGAGGGGCTGTAGTTTGCAGGGAAGTCGGGAAGAGGAGTCAATAATGATGTTTCATCCAGCAAAAATGGCAGGGCAGGGTGGGCTGCTGAAGACAGGCTGCCCATGGCCATTTCCTCCCCTCAGCTTTGCTTCAGCTCCTGTTGTTAATTTTGCTCCTCTTCCCTGGCAGTTCTGTCTGTCCATTTCCCTGTTGTCCCAGCAATCTCTGAGGGGGGATGACATTCAGATGTAAACAAGGCTGGTGCTGTGGCAGACCGGTAGCTACACGACACTTGTTTATGTATCAGTCAGCAAAGCCATTCACCACCCCGGGTTAATATTTCAGCAGGATGGGAGGGTGGGATGGCAGGAGGGTGGGTGAGGAGGCTGGAAGTCATCAAGCCCAGGAGGAAGAGGAACGTGTGTGACTACAAAAGGGGAGGAAGCTCATTGTGTGGGAAACAAGATGGAAGATGCCACCCAACGACGCCGAGTAACTGGTGATTAATTAGAGGCACGCTTTGAATTCTGAGCCTGGTTTAGCATTAACAGCATTTCCGTGTCATGCAGTGAGTTGTCTTGCTTGGTGGTTTCATTGTCTGGGCCCATGTGGGGCAGGGAGTGGTTTTCTCCAAAAAAAAACAACTTTGGAAATTGAGAGAATACATGCAAATATCAGCTTCCATTTGAGGCATAAAATAAGGAAAGGAAAAATCCCAGAAAGCAGAACAAGTTCCTGAATTTCACAGATGAAAAGGAGATGAATAGAAAATAAGCTTGGCTTTGTTTGAGGTATGGAGAAGACTCATGGTTTTGAATGCTGTAGTAGTTGGATTGCATTAGTCTGGACTTTCTGAGCCCAGCCCAGCCCTTGGCAGTCTGTGAGGTGTGGGTTGTATTCCAGGCATGTCTGCAGGTCTGTGGCTCTGTATTAGTGTTTATAGGAAGTCAATGAGATGGAACTCAATAGAGAAAAGGAAGACTTAAGAGTCACTGGAAGACAAATGTGAAGGCCTGGCACTCAATAACTTTACTGAATCATATTGTTTGTTGCTGTATGTTTCTGGGCAGCAGCAAAGCAAGAAAGGAGAGCGAGGCTGTGTGTTTCAATAGGCTTTCACCTTCCCCTTTGGAGAGAGGTTTATTTCTCTTGATAAAGAGATATCCATCCTCTGCTTGATACGAAGTCAAGCAGCACCATGAATCAGGAGGAAGCTGCCAATGGAGATGAAGACTGGACTGCTGGAGGCAGAGGTGGGAAAATGGGACATTACAAATAAACTGTGTGAGCTGTAAGGGCACAAGGGGCTGTGTGCAGCTCCAGCTGGGATGCTGGAGCAGAGTAAAGAGTTGGTCCAGGCTGACTCAACCTGCAGCTCTGGTCTAAGGGGAAAAGGTGTTTTGTCTGAACGGTCTGAGCATCCCCATGAGTGTGTCCTTGGCAGGTGCAGGCCAGGCAGGGCTCAGGCAGATTCTGGAGAGGAAGCACAACACAGGCTGAGGTTCCAACTGAAGCTGTGAAACCTTTCCCACCCCTTCTGTCTTATGAAAAGGGTGATAAGATGGACAAGCCTTTGGTGACAATCATGGGATATAGTAGCCAAAGACCTTGTCACAGCAGAGGTGATGGGGCCTGTTCAGCAGCAAAGTTGTGCAGAATTCCTGTAGCTTCATTATTTTTAAATAGGAAAGTACTTTTCAAGTGGCTTTAGTTGCCAAAATAAGCTTGAATTTATAAGAGCAAATGTAACAAAAGTGCAAAGCAAAAAGCTTAGGGATGGATTATCCAGCCAGGAACGAATTCCTGGAAGTGGCAGCAGTGCTTGAGCACAGGTGCCTTTCTGAATTTTCAAAGAATTTCACTGAAACTTGTCACCAACTAAATGTATGAAAACATGGAAAATGGCAATACTAGAAATCTGCTTTGTTAATTGATAAATATAATTAAGGGTGCCACATTAATATGAATTTATATGGGTAATTAACTGAAGCAATTTACACTAATGTATAGTTTTGTTATAGCCCTGGCAGCTCTGCTTCCTGGACAGTACATTTGGATACTAACCCTGTGTGGATTAAGCAAAGACTCCTGAACAGCTGAGTACCAAATCTCTTGGCACTGCAAGACAGGTCAGCAGAGATGATCTGGGGACATTTGGGGGTCCCAGCTGTGTAGGCAGGACAAGGTGGCTCCCACCTGAGGATCTGGGCTGTTTCCCTGCTGAGGGGGAGGCTGGATGGCTGCTCTCTGAATCCAGCAGCCTAATCCAGGAGGATGTGTGAGTGCTCTGACCTCTAGCAGATGCTTTGAACAACAAGAGCTGTGTGCTTGGGAAAGCCCAGATTGCAGCCAGTGCTGACCCAACAACTTCCTCCCATGCAGGCTGTGGCAGTGGCACTTTGCCACTGAATTCCCAGACCAAGCAAATCTCGGCTGGTTTCCCTCCTGCCAGAGGAAACAAGTGGCATTGCTTCCTCCTGCAGCCCGGCTCTGCCCCAGCTCCAGAGCCCTCCTCTGCCCTGGCTCACAGGCATTTGTGGGCTTGTAGTCACAAGGGGATCAGTCCTTCAGGGATTGGGGCTTTGCTGGATCCTGTATTTTATGGGGATCAGTCCCTCAGGGAGTGGGGCTTTGCTGGATCCTGTATTTTATAGAGATCAGTCCCTCAGGGAGTGGGGCTTTGCTGGATCCTGTATTTTGTAGAGACCTGGCCATAGCCATTGTGCAGGTTTGAATATGGTCACCTCCACACTGATGGGAACAGTCCCAGGACAGCAGAGCCACCCCAAGCTCCCACAGCACCAGCCCAAAGCCCCTGCTACAAACCCCAGACCTGCACCCCAATGGTCCAAAGGGACCCTCTCTGTGCACACCCCCGCTGATAGGTGCTGAGCTGGCACTAATTACAATTTTGCTAATTGCTCCAAGCTCCATTGCCTTGCTGCTTTCCACAGGCAACGTTTGGCCACAGCTTTTGCTGAAGTGGGGGCTCTGCTTGGAAGCTTGATAAAATCTGCAGGGAGACACCTGCCAATCTTCACACACAACATCTTTATTTTAATTTATTGGCAGCATTTAGAGAAATTGGCTTCTCTGCAGCATCAGTTGAACTTCATTAAAATAATAAGAGAGCTAAGTTAGTAAAAACAAACCTGTCCAGCTGGCAGCCTCAGACTTTTGTCAGGACTGATCTGTGCTGGAAGATACAGATTTAGTCCATCTACAGTAATAAAGTCCCATGGTTAAAATGTCTTTTTCCCTGATAGCTGATGCAATTCATTAATTATATGACATTTCCACAATGATTCTCCAGAAGACAACCCTGGATGCCAAGGTTTACATTACATTTTCAATTACAGAGATATCCATATGGTGACTCTGCAGTATGTACAACTGCTTAACATGCATCCAAGCCCTGCTGCAATGCTAGAAGTGCTTGTGATCTGCTGGAAAATCCTTTTTTGGGCACAGGGCTCTTACTGGATCCCCACACTGATTGTGGGATGGAAGTGGCATTTAGGTGTCCCACACAGGAAAATTCCTGGAAATTGGAATAAATTTTTTTTTTTTTTTTTAAGTCCACCAGACATTTTTAATAACCCATTGAGCTGCAAGGATGAGTTTAAATCAGCATTACAGACCACGAGTGGCCAGAAATCCAGCAGGGACATGGACAAGGTTTTAGACTAAGCCAAAAGGGCTCAGCCCAGGCATGGATTGCCCAGGCATGGATTTCCTAGGCAGGCTCTGAGGAGCTGGTGAAGGGTCAGAGTCCATCTCCTGCTCCCTGGTGAGATATGTGTGTTGCTTCTTGACATTTTTTGCCCCACACATCAGGATCAGGCACGCAGACACCCAAAGGAGGGGCAAAGCTGCAGGGTCAGGTGTTGCCATGGACACACAGGAAGGTTATCCAGTGTTGCATTGGTATTTTTTTCATACCAGGGCTGGTCCTACCCACACAGGACCAGCTGGTGCTGTAGAGGCTGTTTAACCAACCCCCAGTTTGAAAGGTACAGGTTGTGATTCGGGCACTACATGGTCTGAGGGAATATACTGATTTTCTCCAAGGGACAAAACCCTTGGAGAAAACCTCGCTCACAGTTCTCAGGTGGTTTGCAGAGGTTTGATGTTCAGCCAGCACCAAGCTCCTGCCTGCCCCAAACACTGTGGTGATAGCACAACTGGGCCCAGAAGGGAAAGCACAGGTTTTCCCTTGACAGCCCTGGTGTGTGGACTATCAAACAGCAGAATTTCAGGTTTATTTCTCCCAGCTCTGGACAGGGGATATGTCCATGGCCTGTGCTTTGCTTCTCCCTGCTCTGAGGATGCTCCCTGCAGCACTGGAGTCAGGAGTCAATGCTGTTTGCACAGCTCACTCTGATTATCTCTGCAGAGCCTGTAACCTCAGAGCAGTAAAGCAGTGGCATATATATAGTTGAACAATTATATGTATTGTGACTAAATTTCCCCCAAAGATCTCATTCAGGATGTTAGAGTGAAAGGATCATAAAATGAATTAATAGCTGATTCACTGTATAATTTCCTAGTTCAATATACTTTAGTGTACCAGCTAAATGAGCCATACACAGCATTCAGCTCAGCCAGTTAACAGCTTTATCATTGAGATCTCAGGCTTAGAAATAAAAGCAATTCTTCTGAAGTAATTGCGTCTAATTAAAAGAAACATTTAAAAAGTGTAACCAAAAGGAATTCATTTCAAATGGAAAATTAATGCTGAAAAATAGCCCTGAGCTCTCTTGTCTTTGCTAATAGCTAAGCATTCTCAGAATAATTAAACTGTTTTGAGATGTTGATACCTTTCCCTGCTCAAAATTATAGCCATGGCCTGGCACAGAGGGAACCCTGAGCATGGCCCTGGCTGGAGATGAGTGTGGAGTTGGGGTGGGCAGGAGGGGAGAACTCCCACCTTGGGGCTGCTTTATCCTGCCATGAAGCAGAGTCTTTGCAGCCTCCTTTGGAAAAGCAGGATTGCCCAGCCAGAGGAGCTGAACTCAGCATGGCACAGGGCTGGGAGGCTCTGCCAGATGCTGGGACTCCCCATAAAAGCAGAGGAATTAACTGAAAATAGCTCTCTTTAAAAGTGAGTGGTTTTTAAGATATTTGCTCATCTCTGCAGCACCCAGTTAACTGATGGGTCAGGGTGCATTCCCAGGTGAAACCTGCTCACTGCTTTTCTGTCACTTCTTCAGGGAGCAGAAAGTGCAGCATTTTAACTGCACCCAGAAAGGTCCTGCAGTAAATACGCAGAATGAGAGCTCCTGGCTGGTGTCTGTACTGTGTGTGTGCCAGCCTGGCTGCTCTAACTCCTGCAGGTTCCTCATCTGCTTCTTCATCACTTGCTCCTTTCCCTGGGCTTGTTTTGGCAGGGAACATTTCAGAGCTGGGTGTGCAGTGAAACCACCCCTTAGGTGCTTCTGCAGCTGCCCCTTCCCATCCCTCTACCCACAGATTTGTGGGTGTTGGAACAAGAAATGTGCCTCCTGTGAAACTCTGAGGATGAGCACAAAACCCCTGCTTTTTGCCTGAACAGCCATCATCCAGACTGGGCAAGAAATTGCCAGCACTGCTCTAAGGGCCCAGAGCACTGGGAAGGGATCTCAAAAGCTGGTGCTTTGTCAGGAAACACAGATTCCCAAGATGTACCTGTTTTTCTGGAACTTTATTTTTTTTCTTGAGGAATGAATGCAAAGGCAGGAAAAAGTTTTGGAAATGTCAGTGTTTGGTTTCAGCATCTTTGTTAGTGTTTGACTCTCATATTGAAGCAAACACTGGTAGAATTGATTCATTTAAAGTGTTAAAAAGGTCAAACCCAAACTCTTCTGACCTCAGTGAGGTTTTTTTTTGCTGGGTAACCAGGACATAAGTGCTTTTGAGACTTCAACTTTGTACTAGTTGAGGGAGGGAATTTGTTCTCTCAAAATCCTTGTGGGATGGGAATGTAGTTTCTCATGCTGCTGCAAGTGGGAAGCTCAGGGAATCTTTGGGGGCTGTTGCTCATTACAGCCAGTACCTACTGAATTTGCTTTCATTATGTTATTTGGTAACTATGACAGAACCAAGCATTTTCCATCTGAGACTTGTTTAAAATATTCCCAGCAAATTCTGTGAATGTACAATAACGTGGTATGTAATTACATTGACCCTACAAAATAACCTTTGTCTCTGCTGCCTTGTTTCCCTTTCCACAAAGCTGTGCTGTTTCATGTGTTTCCTTGATGTTTCTCATCAAATTGTAGAAAATCAAAGTTTTCTCCCTTTTTTTCCAGAGACAGAGCAGAAAAGTAACATCTGAAGACAGGACTTTGTGACATGTATTGCCACATGTTTTTATTTTACAAATAATTCTGAGAATGTCAGAGTTTCTCAGGAAATAGGTAAACCTGGTCCCTGGTCTTTGCAGCAGGTCAGTGAAGGCCCTGCCCTGGCCCACTTGCTCAAAAATTTACCTCTATTTTCTGGATGATCCANGAAGGACTTTTTAAAAAAAAAAAAAAACAAAAAACAATCCTTTCCCAAATTCCCTTTGCGTTTCAGTAGCTCTTTAATATGCAAGGCAGCAAGAGATGAACTGGGTCTAATTACGAGTCCCTGGAGTAGCCAGTCAGAAAATGAATTGATGCCTTTTTCCTTATGAACAATGCATGTACCACAAATTAGAGGCGCCATCACCAGAGATTTAATTACAAAATATCATTACTTTCACACATCATTTCAGATTTGGCCTGATCAAATCAAAGTTGGGGGAGAGGGAGACGGGGGGAGGCGGGCGCAGGGAAAAACTGCACCACTAGCAGGGTCATTCGTTCAGGGGTACTTGAATGCAGGAGGGAATTGGTGTTATTGAAGCTTCCCAAAAGGCAATTCTGCAGAGAAGTGGCGGCCAGGAGGAAATTCATTTCGTTTTCCAGGGAAGGCTCCAGGCAGTTCAGCTGTCCAGGGAAAACATGGCATGAAGACAGAGGCCAGGGCAGGGTGGGCTCCACTGGCAGGAGCTGCCTGAAGGCCACGGGCATGTCCAGCTCCAGGGCGAGTCTGACCCTGCTTGTGGACAGGGGAGTCTTTTGTCAAGTGGGAAAAATGTGATGAAAACAGCATTTAAACTGTTATCACTTGGCTTTAGCTGGGCTGCCTCTGGCAGCAAAAGCTGTGTATGGAAAAATAAGGGATTTAACACCAAGATGTATCTAAGTGTACTCCACGCATATACAGTGTGAATTATCTGGTGTAATTCCTGACAAGCCTCCCCAAAACCAAATGCTGGAGCTAGCTGTTCAGGCCAAAGTGCATGATGGATTTTGTCAAGGGGAATGGCTGCCAAGGGAGGCCTGGAAACTCATTTGCTGCAGCGTTCAGCCCACAGTTGTGGTCTAAAGGTCACAGTGGCTACCAGAAAAAAAGGGGCTGGTGTGAGCTGGGAGGAGGGAGGTTGGCTGCTTTTGCTTCCCTGGTCTCTATTCAGTCCTGAACAGCACCAGAGTGAGCAGATCACCTGCCTAATTTTAATGAGACAGGTCTATTCCTCTGGCAGGTCATCTCTATATTTTGTGGTGCTTCCTGCACAGAGCAATTAAAATGGTCGGTGGTCCTTGTTCTGTGAGTAAATTCACATTCCTTCAAGCTAAGCATCCCAAGTGAGAGTCCTCCCTTTTGGTCCCTGCCCACTGAAAAGAGGTAGTGCAGTTTGCAGCTTGGGTGACTCTTGGGTGCAAGAAGGTCTCTGGGGTTCCATGGACCCGTGACAAAATGGAAAATCTGGTGAGTGTTCAGAAATCGAGTGGTTCCAGTGTTCTGTACTCACCACTGCAGAAAGGAAAGTACCAGAAATAAAACAGTAAAAATAAAAAGTGATAGGCTGTGTCTAATGCATGCCTGAGTGCTGATTGCTGTTAGTGGATCAATGCTGCAGCACCAGAAATCTTCTCTTTCCATCCCAAGGAAGAAGTGAGGCTCTTCTCCATAAGGAGTGACACCTGTCTGGTGCTGATTTAAGGGCTGGCAGTTGAGCAGGGTCACTCGTGCTGAGCTGATGCCATAAAGCAAATCAGCAGCACTCGGGGGCTCGGGAGGGGAGGGCAGGATGGCTGCTCAGCCCTGGGATGATTTACAGCCCTGCAGCCAGCCCAGGCCACGGGCTGTGATTATTTCCCAGCTGGACACACAAGCCAATCGTTTCAAGAAGGTAAAATGCTCCTCAAAATTTATGAGGAAAATGATGGCTTGTTGAATACATGATGTAGCGAGATGTAGTTTCACATTAACTTAAGAGGCATTTATGGGGCAATATTCATCTTCCCTGTATTATGGCAAGTATAATATGAGAGGATGTTATGTCACGGGGATATGAGACCTGACAGATATGATGTACACAGAAAAAGGCAGCAAGAGCCAGAGCCAGGCTGAATGTGGATAGGGCAGGAAAGAGGTTTTGTGAGAGTGAGAGATGCCACCCCTCTCCTCCACCTGTGGAAGCTCCATCATCCCTATGGAGCCATGAGGGTGGCCACCAGCTGAGGACATGGCTGGGTGATTGCAGCCCTGAAGATCCACTTGAGATTCAAGGTCAAGCCCCACCAACTCCATTGTAAGAGCTGCTCAGCTTTGGTTTTTGTTCAGGGGACAAGTGAAATCCAGGGCATTAATGTGCCTGGTAATTCCCATGGGATTGTACCTGTGGCATCAAGGGCTTCATCCACCAGGAGCTGGGAATGTATGGCCACATTGCAAAGAGAAAAAGGATTGCTTCCAATAATATCCAATAATATCCTGCCTCTTAGCTGGACTCTGCCATGCCAGCACATGGGCTATAAGAGCTGGTGTGGTCTCATGGAGGAAGTAGCAGACTCCCTTGGGAGCAGGGCAGAAAGGCACATATTTCATTGTTGGCTAAATATAGCTGGGTCCTTGCAGAGCTCTCTCCAGCTGGCAAAGCACAGAGCTCCTGTCTGCTGCACATCTGACTCCTTGGAACGTGCAGCACAGGCCAAGCTCTCAGCCCGCTCCAAGTAAGCTTCCCTGTTTCCAGTCTGGCAAAACTGTAGCTGAAAGTAATTCCTAAGCACTTTTTTACCACCTCTGCATTGAGCTGCAGCAGAATTTTGCACTAGAAACTGTTTTCCTTGGTGAAGGCCATCAAACCACAAACTGGAGCTGTGGGTTAAAGCAGCATCCTTGGTGCAAGCCTGTGGTGTCTGACCCCAGGCACTCAGAGAAGGTCTCTGGGTCACCTCCTGGTCCCCCCTTGTGTTCTGTGAGCACAGGCTGTAGCAACAGGAGACCCTGGTGTGGCCAAATCCCACAATAAATGATGCAGGAAACAGCCCTTGCCCTGGTGCCAGGGATGCAGCCACTGCAGACAGCTCTCAGTCTCTGTAGATAATCCTCCCTGGCCATTATGTGCAGGAAAAGGGCTTAAATTCTGGGGTTTCTCCTTTGGTATATTGAAGACACCAAAAAGAGCTGTGAGCTCTGCCTTAGGAAAAATAACTTTACTTTTTAAAGCAGCAACTAATCACCAAGGGACCAAAAAATCTTCTGAAAAGCCAAAGGTTTTGCTGTTTCTCTGGTTCAGCCCCTTCCTCTGAGAACTGCAGTGCTTCCCCCCTATCCCTGACCTGTCTGTTCCTTGGTGTCCCCTTATTATTGCCAGTTTCTCATCTTATTACACGAAACAGGTCAGAGCTCTAGACTTTGATTCAACCTGGGATGGATGGCAGGAGGACCCAGCTTAATCTGTTACCATCACTTCACAGCCTCTGCCTTTTGAAGTTTTACCCCACCTTTATTAGTGAGGCTTGTAGCTCTGACAGAGTGATGTTATTAGCAAAAATAAAACCAGAAGGTTTTGGGGTGGCTGTTTTGGCCTTTTCCTTTATCAGGTAGGGTCAGAGTCCAAAAGACCAAGAGCAATGCATGATTAGTTGAAGGCTGAAAGCCTTTGCAGAAGCTGCAGCAGCCAGACACAGGAGATGGGTTGAGGCTGGAGAAGATGCCTGGAGAGGTGTCTGGGTGTGAAGGAAAGGTTGCAAAAGCCGTGGTGAAGAGGCAGGAGAGAAGGATGATGTATAACACCCATTTCATTGGAGAGAAATTAAAAGGATTGATTGATATCAATTATCAGGTGCAATTTGTTGCTGCACAATTGACACGTTAATCACCTCCCTGCTGCATTTCAGCATTGCAAGATTTTTGACCAATTTGAAAGGTTTACAGCAACAATATGATGCTGATTTATCTCTCCTTAATAAAAAAGTGATCAACTGAAACCTGCATCCATCATTCTGTTTATCACTCATGGTGATTTATTAACTAATTATACTTACAGTGGGTCTTTTTCTATAAGTATGGATAACAGAGTGATGCGGTGTCAGTGCAAGCCATAAATAATGCCACAGAGCAGTATGTTTAATACTCACTCCTAGGACCAGCCCATAACAAGATGCCTTGATTAAGGTAAGCAGATGGCTTCGTTTGTCAGGAATGGTCCTGAAATTGCACATCAAGGAAAGAAGTCCATTTCTCATGTTTTCAGCACTGGACACCCCACAAATGTCCAGATGTAATCCAGATCAGGTGAAACACTCCCAGACTGGTTGGCTTTCCACAGGCACCCAGACCTCACAGCAGCCTGAGGCTGAGCAGCAGTGTTCTGATCAGGATTGAGCTCAGCAGAGTCAGAAGCAGCTACAAAGGCAATAAAGGGTTCCACTGTGATTTTCAAACTGAGATGGGGAGCTGACAAAAATCAGAACTTCTCCAGCCATGACACAAGGGAAATTTTTTGTTTGTTTGTTTTGAATTGACAAGTTATCAGGCCTCTAAATCAGTTTCATCCATCAAAAGTACCTTGCACAACACTTGTAGGTTATGGTAATTGGCTAATTTAGACTCCTAGGATTTCTGCCTTGACAAAGAGATGTGGTCAGTTCCCTTGCCTCTCACGAGGACGAGGATGTGACTCTATTAAACAATTACAGCCAGTAATTGTGTAATCTCAAGGAGAAAGCAGAGTCTCAAATGACACATCAGACAGCTCGCTGCTGCCTTGCCAGGCTGTGCAGCTGAGGTCTGTACAACCCCCTCTCCCTGTAGGGAAGAGATGCTGTGGAAGTGTCACTGAGGTGATGGCACTGCCAAAGCAGCTCTGCAGTGACTGGACTGGCTGTGTATTTTGGGGTGTTTCCCTAAGAAATCCTACAGATCCAACCAGAATTTACACACTTGCATTAAAGGGCAATGCAGGCCACCCCAGGGCTGCTCAGCTTCAATGTCATTTTTCTCTTCCCAAAATCAGCTGGGAAGTACTCTGCAAATCCAAGCCTTAAACTTCTAAGACTCCTTTCTGCTTGGAAAGCAACTACAAAAGAGGCAGAGATTCTCTAAAGTGCCATCACTGGGCCTGATGCTTCCTGTGCTGGATCACAGGAGTGCAGCAGGAATCCTTCTTTTCCCTTTTTTCTCTTGCACATCCTTATTCTCCTGCTGGGGTGCAGGTGCTGGGGCATCAGCTCTGCTCTGGCAGACTGCAGCTCTACTCAGCCTTGCTTCAGGCAGAGGCAGTCCCAGCTTTTTCCTTGAGTACCTGAGGATGGGGTGAAGTGCCAGTTGCATCCTGCAGCAGGAAGGTTGAGGGCACCAGAGGATAACTTGGGCAAAGCCAGGGTGGCTCTGGGTGCAGGGGTATCCCTCACCCTGCCATTGTGCAGTAAACTCAAATAT
This sequence comes from Thryothorus ludovicianus, assembly GCA_013397245.1. Lineage (NCBI taxonomy): Eukaryota > Metazoa > Chordata > Aves > Passeriformes > Certhiidae > Thryothorus > Thryothorus ludovicianus. The sequence goes on along the minus strand of VZTB01017146.1, from coordinate 198,267 downwards.
ACTCAATCCAGTTTCCAACCTTCTGAGCTTGGGCCAAAACCATCCCCCAGCTTCTTCACCTTGATGTCTGCCCACAAATGCATTTAGAGCCCATTCTTTTGCGTGATCTTTTGCTAAAAATATGATTTATTTTAGCAACAACAATGTTCCATTACCTTAAAGAAGCTTTTTGATCTTTATCCATCACTGGCCTAAGTCCAGAGTGAATATTCTGTGTCTGGACTCCTTAGTCTCTTGGTTTTACATGGCTGTAGATCATATGAATTTTATTTTTTTATTGATTGGTATCTGTAATTAAGAACCCTATGTAAATGCAGTATATAATAGCTATTTTCCCATCATGCTGGTACTTTGCTCCCAGCCCTGTTATTGACTTGGCTGGCTTGTCCAGATCTTATTGCTCTACTACTCTGAAATATTAGGTGGAGCACAAATGTTCTTTGGGAGACTATCCTATTCTCAGTTTGGGCATGGTCTGTAAAATCTCAAATTGAGTCCCTCTCTTTCCCCTCCAGTTATATGTTTCTGCTTTTTGTCTATAGCTTGCACTTCTGGCACAGAGCAGCAGTGGCTGACCCTCATCCTGGAGTACAGGAAGGCAAACAATAACACCATCCCAGATTAGAGGAGCAGAGAGAATTGAGGGGGTGGAGGTGTGATTGGTACATTAACAATAGGATCCTTAGCCAAGAGGGAACACACAAATCAGCAGCAAAAAAATGTTAAATTATTGCACAATTAACAGTTGTTTAAAAGAAAAGCAGGAAAATATGTAAAACAGGAAAAATCCCTTTTTGAGAATTGTTATGCAGGGCTGATGGGCCCAGGCAGGATTGCAGCTGCAGAGGCACTGCAAAAGTTACCCAGCACCTCCTGGGGGAACAACACGTGGTGACAAAGCCACAATTTATAGGGGGCAGTCAGTGCTCAGTAATTAGGGTATAATTTACACTGAGTGGGATTGGGTGAAGGGAGCACAGAGGCAGTTTTGTTTGTTCTGTTCCTTTCTGTGTGTCTGTCCCAGAGCTGGAGGGGAGGATATTCCTGCAGGCAGAGCTGGGTACCTCCCTCCCACCTCTCCATCAGGGGTGTGAGCTCACTATGACCATTTTGTTGGTTTTTCAGATAGAGAGGTCAAATTCTTCTTCTCTGATCCTTGGCACAGCTCTTCCCTTCTTGGTGTTTAATCCACATCATCCCTCCTACCCCAGGTGCTCCAGGCATCCCCACAAGCCTGTACCTCAACTCATGCATTGTGACAGCCTGTCCCAGTGGCTTGGGCACATCTGTGCCCTGTGGGGGGCTTGGTACCTCGAACCCATCACCCTCCTTAAGGCCTGGAGGAAACACAATGCAGTGCTTGTTCTGCCTTTTGGCCCTGGAGCTGCCTTGCAACCAAGGCTGCAGGTCATGTGTCCTCATGGCTGCCTAACTCCCCTGCCCTGCCAGGGCTTGCAGGGTTTAGGATCAGTCACCTTTGCCTGTTTACAGGTACATCTGGTCCTCAGGGACACTTTCACCAGGACATAATTGTTCAGAGCCAAGCTAATCCACTCCCACTGAGGGACTCAGCTGTGTAGGACTCAAAGGAGATCTCAGGAGGATAAACTCCTAATGTAACACAACAGAAGCTAAAGAAGTCCTGGGAGTTTTGGAGTAGATTCTTGCTGGTGTGTGTGAGGAGGGACATGACCCTGTAGACTTCTCAGTAAACCTGTGCCCAAGCTGTCAGCGTGAGGAACAACAGGAGCCCAGTATTTATGCTTAAACTTAAAGTTCAAATGTGTCTCTAGATCTGATGTGTAAAGGAGACTAAGGACCTGCAGATCTAAAATTGAGAGGGAGGGGGATGCTAATCACCTCTTCCTTCCTAAATTAGCCCTGACCTGATCACTAAATCATTAATGTTGGAAAAGACCTCTAAGATCACCCACTAACCCAGCACTGCCAAGCCCATCAGTAACCCGTGTCCCCAGGCACCACATCCACACCTTTTGGAGCATGGCCAGGGACAGCAATTCCACCACTCCTCTGGGCAGCCTGTTCCAATGTTGGCCACCCTTGCAGTGTAGAATTTTTTCCTAATGTCTCATGTAAATGATGGCAAGGGATAGAAACTTTGCTGCCTGCCCCATCCCATGGGTGCAGCTTCAGCCAGCTCTGCCCTGTGGGCAGCAGTGAGGAGGGGAAAGGTGTGGGTGCCCCAGCAGTGTGACAGCCACCACATGCAGTGACAGGACAGGTGGCATCCAGCCCCCCCAAAGGCCACCTGGATGCTGCTGGGGCAGCCGCAAAGGAGTTAAATTCGATTTCCTCATGGGGAAGAGGCTTGCGAGAGAAGCACGTAAAAAATGGCTTGGCTTCATCTTTCTCCCATTTTAGAAAAATTAATTTTTGAGAAACCTCTACAGTTTCACTATTTCTGGTGCTTAAATCAGGCCACCTGACAGCCTGTCCAGGGCTATTTATGGGTTCCCTTGCCGTAGCCATCTTCAGAGAGTGCGGCTCGATCTGCAGACCACGAGTGCCATCTTCTGGGAGCCTGCAGCCGCATCCCGCTCTCCCTCCCCGCAGCATCCCCGAGCCGGGCCATAAATCTCCATTCCAGGAGGAAAAGTTTCACTACACTGAGCCTCACCCTTGGGTTTTCCACCGCTGGGTACCAAGGCATCGCCAGCTACGGGGCAGCAGGGGGCTTCTCGCTCTCCTGTGGGGAAACTGAGGCAGAGATGCAGTGCTGTGCACATCCTCAGGTGCACAGAGGGGTTAGGGACCTTCCGTGGTCTCTGACACACCCAAGAGGCTCAGATCAGGAGGGACTGTTGTGCCTCAGCTTCACTCTCAATTTAGGGCTCTTCTCTAATATCAAGTAACAAACCAAAACCTTCCTTCTCCTTGCTCTGTTCATATTCCATTAAGGAGAGATAATTTTCTTTGTGCACCAAGATTTAACTCCAGAATTGTGCACTGTAAAATATTCTTGGCATATCATCTGCAAGTAGCCAAATCCCAACACCAGAGTGAAATTTCTTGCTTAAAATGAAGGAATTGCCTGAGCTAGAGCACAAGGCAGTGAGGCTGCAAGAGAGGGTGGTCAAAGCACCCCAGGAAAGGAGACAGAGGCTGTAATGTGGGGACAGTGCCACTCTTGCAGATGTTTACAAAGGCTTTAGTTTCTTTTTCTGTAAAACTCACCAAGGCATTTTGCTGAGGTCTGATTTATGGCGATGGAAGTGACCAGGCACGAGCCAGCAGTGGTGGTGGCGCAGAGGGGGCTGCCAGACTGGCCCAGAGCAGCCATGCCCACGAGAAGCCAAAGAACTGGCCTTTTCAATGAGTGTGCATCTGTTAGACTCTTGTACAGCGATTCCCATGGTTAAAGGTGGGGAAGCACCCCCCTGGTGCCTGGCACTAATGTGTGAATGAGAGAATGTGTGCAGGTGGTGTCATAAAACACTGCTGCTGGTCCTTGCAGCCCTTGTGGCAGGGCACAGTCCAGCCTGTGTGGCAGCCTGCAGCCCGTACAGCAGCTCTGTGTGTGCAGTGCATCAGCAGTGGAACACACAGCAGTGTGGGACGAGCAGCAATGACAGATGTGCAGTGTCTGGGATGTTCAGCAGCATGGGATGTTTGGCAGTGGCAGATGTGCAGCACTGACAGATGTTTGGCAGTGGCGGATGTGCAGTGTGAGATGTTCGGCAGTGGCAGATGTGCAGTGTGGGATGTGCAGCCCTGACGAATGTGCAGCCCTGGCAGATGTTCGGCAGTGGTGGATGTGCATTGTGGGATGTGCAGCCCTGACAGATGTGCAGCACTGACAGATGTTCAGCCGTT
>VZTB01017146.1:177228-194362 GCA_013397245.1 Thryothorus ludovicianus | reverse complement strand
GCAGATGTGCAGTGTGGGCTGTGCAGCCCTGACAGATGTGCAGCCGTGGCAGATGTGCAGTGTGGGCTGTGCAGCCCTGACAGATGTGCAGCACTGACAGATGTTCAGCCGTTGCAGATGTGCAGTGTGGGCTGTGCAGCCCTGACAGATGTGCAGCCCGGACAAATGTGCAGCAGCAGGAAGCGCAGCAGAGCGCTGTGTGCAGAGCTCATGCCAGCACAGTCCGTGCCACACGATGGTGCTCGGAGCTCTCGCTCCGGCTTTCCCCACAAGCCAGCGCCGCCAGGGCTCTCTGTCTGCTCAGGGACTTGTCCCGTGTCCTTCTGGGCCAGCACAGAGACCAGCAAGCGGAGAGCCCTGGCCATGGCATGGCTTCCCTCTTGCTCCCAGTCTGGTTCTCCCTGCTACTGGCTTTCAGCGTGGCCCAGGGAAGGGTGGAACTGCCGTGTGGCGATGCCTGTGGCACAGGAGTGTCCTGGCACTTAGGGCAGTAGCCTCTGCTGTGACCCACTACGTAATGACACCCATCCAGGACATCCCAGCTGGGTATTTTGGACAGACATACATGTAATGATGAGGGTCATAGCTACAGAGGGTGGGGGATTTGGTTAGTACTGGAACAGAGCAGGGATGGCTTGAGCAGGGTGATGGTTTTCCAAGGAAAAAGCAAGTGTCAGGCATTCAGAGCCCCTCCTATCAGATTTCAATATCTGGTTCATTAAACTCTGCAAATATCTCCTTACATGATGAAAATTCATTATTTTTAAAACTAAATCTCACCTTCTCTTAACACTCAGCTCTTAGCTGGGGTGGGGGGAGAATTGTGAAAAATTCCTACTAAATGTGCCTGTGTCCATGCTGACTTTTGATCCCAACACATGAACTTCAGATGGGTTTGGAGTAAAACTGGAGTCAGACCTGGGCAATCTCTGCTGGAGAAAAGGGGAAACAGCCCAACTCAGCCCACTTGTGGCCCAAACCCCAATTTACCAAACTCTGTGGGGAAGCTGGCAGTGCCCTCTGTGAAACAGTGACTCCAGGGATGTCTGTAAGGGACTTTGAGTAAACTTGGTGAGGTTTTTGTAGGAATAATCACTGCCAATAACACTATAGGCAAGATTTCAGAACAAAGCCTTTTTCTCATGAGTTAGCAGAAGCAATGCTGGCTATCAGTGATTTCTGCCTCCCTCATAAATTTCATTTTAAGACTAGAATTCTGTGTCATCAGAAAAGATGCATTTTATTTTTATATCACATATTTAGCACACACTTAAGGTGAATGATGGTGTTGTCAGGGATCTGGGGTGATAGAGAGGGTATGTTTGGACTTTTTTTTTTTTTTTTTTAAGTTCAGAAAGGTTTCAGTCTGTGCAAGAGAGTTTCGGCAGGGTCACCAGCTGGCAGATTTAGGGGAGGAGGCAAATATCAAAGCAGAGGGCACAGTGCACAAAATGTGTGGGAAGAGGCTCCCATGGGAAAGCCATGGCAGATCTGTCCCTTTCAGATGTCAGGTCTCACAGATAAATCCAAAGAGCCCTTGCCATGGTGGCTGCTCTCTCCTCTGCTCCCTGCCCAGCCTCTCACCCAGCTGTACCTGAAAGTGCTCCAGAGTTCATTTGGACACCCAAGGCTGTACTATCTCCATGGGATTGTCACATTGGCACTGACAGGTTCTGCCTTGATGCAGGATATGACCATTCAATTTGTCACTGTGAATTGCTCAAATATGACTTGGCTCATCCAGGAATTTGGGCTCTTTCTCTGGGGACTCTCAGGGTCCCTGGGTTGTGTAAGAGCTGCAGCTTATGTGTATTATGGGGTTCTTCCTAAAACTTTTACCACTGACAGGGTGCATCCATCAGAAATCAGGAAGTAACAGGCTGGCTGGTCATTTTAAAAAATGAGAGTTGTCTTACACTGCAATTCCAGCGGCAAGTTGTGATCACTGGGAATCTGTGCTAGCATATTCCAAGCCTTTTTTCTTCCCCAAAGTCTCCAAAGTGACTGGAAAACAGGAGGAATTCATTGAGTAAAGGTCCAACAGCTATATTTTTCTGTCATTCCTCTCGTGTTTTGTCCTTGTGAGCTGGCACATGGCCTATCCAGCCATGAGTTAGCTGGTTAACTCCACTCTCCTCACCTAGTCATCAGCCCCCCAGCAGATGTAGCCATGACTTTTGCATGATGTTTTCTCCCAAGGCTGGAGTGGCAAGCCCTCCAGGATCATCCCCTTTCACTCCTGAGCCTGCAGGGAAGCAGCTGGGCAGACAGCAACATCACTCTGGGGTAAACATGGGCGTGGGTCACCCCGTGACTTCCCTGGGTCTCCTCAGGCATCAGACGGGTGTTTCCTCTCCTTTGATCTTTCCCTTCCTTCCAAAGGGCTGAACTCCCTGCTGGGCACTGCTTTCCTCCCCTGGGGTGAAGCAGAGGGTGGCCCTGCTGAAGCTCAAGTCCCTACATCTCCCTTCCCAAAAAAGATTTTGCAAACTGGATGTTCAGAGATTTGATTTTAACAAACTTTCCCTGCCTATGCAGCAGGTTCAAGAGCTCTGGAAGAGAAGGAGGATTGGGTCATCTCCATGGGAACATCGTGGGAAGACTGATATGTGCCCCGAGAGGCAGGTGCAGTTATTAGCATGTTCCACATCCTTTCCTGCAGCCTTTTCTTTTTTCTTTTTTTTTTTTCCCTGCTGAGGAGGAAGAGTTGGAGTGTTTTCTAGGAGAAAAGAATGTGAACATCTGAAATAAAAAAGCACAATTGCAGATCCCAGCCCCTTCTGGCAGCGGGTCTCTGTTGCTTGTGACAGCACAGCTGAGAGAGTTCCAGCCTCACCAAAGCCTGAGGGAGCCACGTAGGTTTGCCAGGAGAGGACAGCCCTGCTGGCAGGGTGACACAGATGGCACCAGCCATCACCAGCTGCATGCAGGGCAGTGGCACTTGGCAAGGCTTGGGCAAGGAGAGTGGAGAGAGCAGCTCCTGCTCTGGAGATTACAACCACAGTGTACAAGGGGTTCTTGTCTTCTTGCTGCCTCACCAACACAAATCCTTCACATCACAGCATCACCTGAGACAGCGAGATGGACTCCAGCTCAGTTTGGTGAGCTGAGACTAGATCTGAGCACCCAGGTATTTCTGGTGTAACCAGGGGATCAGAGGCCAGCTCAGAGCCCAGTTTCCTCCCAAAGCCCTGTTCTCCCTGGCCAGCACCAGGGACTGCCAAGGGCCCTCACATATGCTAACCATTTCCAGGAGTGATGGTGGGCTGAGACAAGCCCTTCAGTCTTGCTGGAGCCAAGAATGAGAGACCAGATGGTGCATGACCTGGTAAAGCCCCCTGTGATCTTCTGTTTGTTATTCTCCTACAAGCACATTGCGCTGGGAAAAAATCCAAGGGTTCATTTCCAGGACCCAGACTCCTCTCATTTTCCCAACAACTGCACCTACTCTGGCCACACGCATTGCTCACATTGCTGCTGCAATAAGGAGTTTGGGTGCAGGGGGTCTGGTGAGGTCTCCTAGAAAAAAAATAGGATTTAGCTTCTCATTCAGCTCCTCTGGGATACAGCAATGCAGCTCCTGTGTCTGTAGAGAACCTAAAGAGAGAGGGTCCCAGCCATGGCAGCCCTCCCATGGGTGTTACTCCAAAAATTATTAGCAACAGGAATATCTTTAAAATAGAAACTTCTGCTCTGGGCTATCTGGGAATCAATCACAAATAAATCACAACACTCAAGAGGAACTTTATTGTTGCTGAGCTGATTTTATCAGTTTGCCAAAGTGGACCTGAGTGCAGAAGCAGATCTGTAACTTGCTTCTTAAGTGAAGAGTGTATGCTTCTCTCCCCTGCACTCAATTTCTGCTTGCCTCCTGCTCCAATTAATTTCTGCCTAGCAGTAAAATTTGGATGGCTCTGCAGGGCCAGAGTTCAGTCCCAGTATCCATGTGTGCAGCACGGTCAGAACTGGAAAAATCAAGGCACACATTTGCAATAACAATAATAGTGAAGTCCCCAGAGTGACATTTCAAATGCAAATGAAAAGAATAAAAATATCAGTTCCTGTTATAATTTTGTTGCTTCTGTAACCAATCCAAATGAAGGCTTAAAGCTTTCCCCTCTGCCTGACTGGCAGCAGAGCTGCAAGACTCTATTTATTTTCATTCCCCCAGCCCAAGTGGACAAGGAGCCAGCCACGAGCTAAGGAACAGAGTGAAGAGCTGGGGCTGACCAGACAGTCTCGTTATGGCACTTGCCAGATGTTAATCCCACCTCAGGCATGCAAAGTGAAGGGTGACAGCAGCTCTGTGTGGTGTGAATAATAACTAACCCAGTGCCCTGAGAGCTCAGCAAGGCCCTGCAGTGAGCCCTGAACCTGCCCTGGCTGGGCACTGGGGGCTTTGGCTTTCCAAGCAAAATTCACTCCAGGCCTGAGGTAGGAAATGCATGTGGACTGGGCCCAGCAAGAAAGATTTCTTGCAATTTGGATTTGGCTGTTGCCCTACCTCCAATATCCAGTGGCATCCCTTTGCTTTTCCTGCATTAAGACACAACTCCCCTTCCCTTCCCTTCCATCACAAGGCAGAGCATTTGCTGCTGTGTTTTGTGGCCTTTGCACAAATGCACATGGTTATATAGATTTTAATCTGAAATCACAGTTTTCTTTTTTAGTTAGATACTTTGTGCAGTTTAAGTGTCCTGGGAAGGGGAGGGGGACTGGGGGGCAGTGGTTTGGGCTTGTGTGAGCCCAGAGCCACAGGGCTGCCTTCATCCCATGCACAGGGTAACCCCAAACGTGCACAGCCCCACACCCTGGTCCTGTGGTGAGTTTTCTGGAAAACTCATTCAGAAGCACAACATCTAATCCATTTCTGAATTGTAAAGATAAGCCCTCGATCACTCAGGATCGGTTTGACTACTGGTGAGAGAATCTGGCAGCCAAGGAGCACAGGCAGGATTTATGGTCACAGAGCACCTGGAGGTGGCACTCATTTGGGCCATTCTTCCAGTAGCTTTTAAACCAAGACTAATCTCTTAATCTGAAGACAATTACTTGATTTTATTTTATTTTATTTTGCAGCAAAGAGATTGTCTGAGAATGAAACTGATGATTTAAAAAAGGATCTGAAACTGCTCAGGCTATTTTCAGTCACCAAGATGAATGAAACGTAAAAAAATTAAATGGGCCGCAACTTTTGAATTCTAAAAACGACCAGTCTGAAAATATGAAAATCCAAGCAGGTGCTGTCAGCTGCAAGCACTGACAAGGCAGGCTCCTCTGCTGGCAAGCAGTGGAAGATTTCAGAAGGCACACATGGGACAACTCCAACCTGCTCATGTGCAGAGCTCTTTAATTATCAGGAGAGGCCTGAGACATGTTAATGCTTTGCTGTTGATCCTTATTCCTGGTTCCCAAGGCTGGAGGCTGCTGAGGGAGCTGCTAACAGGACAGACCTGCCACAGAAGGGTGCAGCAGAGAGCAGAAAAGGAGTTAATGCATCAAGAGAGAGAAAGCGATTGCAGCTCAGCCTTGTGCCCCCACCCACAGCCCCATCCACAGTCTTCCAGCCTCTGCCTTGTCCTGGGGCTTTTCCCATCATTTACCCCAGCATGAGGCAGGCAGAGGTGATCAGGGCAATTGGGACTGTGAGGACAGACAGCCTCACCAGTGTAACAAAACCCTGAGATTCCTGCTCTCCAGAACCACCACCCCCTCCCACAGCCCCCCACCCTAATTCAAGAGAAGAAGCCATGCACAGGAATTTGGAAACAAACCTGAGCTGCTCATTTCAAGTTGTGGCCTTGAAAATCCACTTTCTAGTGTGTAGTGCCACCATGGGATATGTATGGGTGGGTGGAGGATGGAGGGCAGGACCGGTGAGTGCACATCTCTGGTGGCTGAGCCAGCTTGTGGTGCCATCCATGGCAGGAAGGAGCAGCTCCAGCACCGATGGAAGGGCAGGGGCAGACAGCCAGGCTCGGGGAGCTCGGCTAGGCAGCAGCATTAGGACCCAGCAAAGTCCCTTGCAGCACAAAGCCCATGCTAATCAGAGACTGGAGGCCCCAAAGGTCATGGAACTGAGGGCTGAGGAGATTTCCAACCCACTGCACTTGTATTTGGGGCATCTCCTGCCTTTGTCAGTGGCTGTGACCATCAGCTGCTCCCGGGGCCACATCCCCATCCTTGCCTAAGGACAGGGGTGTGATGGGGCACAGTCACACTGACACTGGTACATGGAACAGGAGGAGACTGAACAGACAGGGCAAAAACACCTTCTCACCCACAGATGTGGATTCATGCTCAGGGGTCAGCAGTAATTCTTCTCTAGCTGAAGCAGAAAACCCTTTCCAGAGCCCTCTCCCTCTGTTCTCTTGTTCCCAGCAATTTGGGTTGGTGCTGATCAACTTCATTATATTTAAGTTACCTATCAAGCAGTTGCAGTACACTGTCCTAAGCACTCTATAACCATGTCTGACTGCCCCAGGGGCACCTGTATAGGCCTGGATGTGCTGACAGCTCTAATGCTTCCTGCCCTGGTGACCATACACACACACAGACAGAGCAATGGGGCTTCCAGAGGCTTTGCTGAACTTTATTAGTTTTTATAACGGTCATGAAAATAATTGGATCTCAGACACACGCCAGCAATTTGGTATGAAGGAGGAAAAAGAATGAGGCCAGATGAGGTATAAATCAGGAGTAAGTCCAGGGCTGCTGAAGCAGTGTGAGCAGAGCAGAGTGAGGCAGAGAGGCAGAGTACATCAGTGATGTGTTGGGGTTTGGGAAGATCTCAAATTCCATCTGTGATGAAATCAGTTGCCTGGCCCATCTCAGTGAGGAAGGGGATGATGCTGCAATGCCTGGGCCAGGGGCCATACAGGCCCCAGTGACTCCACTCACACCTTGCAGGTGTCGCAGCACTGTGTGTGATTGGGTTAGATCCTTGCAGGCACTATGGGCACTGGTGATGGCTATGGGCACTGGCAGCCCTTGCCCCACTGTCTGTCCAGCTCCCACAGACACCCACAAGTTGCTGCCAAGCCCAGGGCTGCCTCTGTCTACCAGCTGGGACCCTCTCACCTTGCTCAGCACCCATCTCCATCCTACCCCAGGGCCAGCAATGCTGATGGCAGCTCTTGTCCTTGTCCTTTTCCTGCAGGATTTTCCCCCTGAAGCACTTCAAGGAAGCATCACCCTTTCCATATTGCAGCTGGGGAAACTGATGCCCTGAAGAGCACCCTCAAGCAAGAGAGCACCAGAAGAGCCTGCACTCTCTGCAGTGTCCTGTGTGCTGGCATTAGGGAATTTTCCCAACACCATTCCCTGCTGTGAGCCCTTCTGCCAGGCCTGCTCTGGGAAGAAGAGAGCAGAGGTTGGGATGTGCTGATCCCAGGCAGGGGCTCAGGATGCTGCTGGGAGCCACGGACGGGCTGAACCATGCCACAAGCAGTGCAAGCAGCAGCTGACCATGAGCTTGCAACCACAAAGCCACCGATCCTCTTCCCCTGGCTCCATCCATGCACACATGCTCTCCATGCCAGCTCCATCCTAACAAAGCAGTCCCTGTTCCCTGCTCCATTCCCAGCTCCTCCCCTAAGCCCTGTCTGGCCAGTGCTGGATTTATGAATGAGTGCCCTGCTCTGGTGACAGCAGGCCCTACTAGCCTGGGGTGTCTCACTCCAGGAGGAGGCACAGCAGGATTTTGCTGACATCAGGAGCAGCACAGGATGGGGATGGCAGAGCTTTGGGGTGCACAGCCTGCACCCTGCAGAGGGCACAGTGCCATGCTCCCCTCCCAGCCCCGGCCTGGCCCCATGCCCACTTGTTGGGAACTATTTTGGATTACAGCTCGTGAGCTGCCTGTGCCAGGTTGCCAGCTGGCACCACTGCATGGGAAACAGCTCCTGAGTCCTCACATCCTGGCACAGCAGCACAGGCCGTGTTGGTGCTGCTTCCCTCTGCTACACTGGGCTGGAAACTCCAGCCACCCGAGGGCTTTCCTGGGAGAGGGGCATCCCCACTGCAACGCTGGGACCTCGGGCAGGCAAGCAAGTCAAGCAGCTGGCCTGCAGCCCTTCTGCATCACCATGCTCAGTGCTTTGTGTTTTCACCACCAGCTAACACAACACAGATGAAGGACAGCTGATTTCAACACGCTCCATGCAAAATGAAGACACAGAGCTGGCAAAGCACTCGGCAGCGTCACACGCTCGAGGCACATCGTGTAAACCTGACAGTGACAGCTTGTTCACTTCCCCAACACCTTGTGTGCCCAAGAGCTCTGCCCATACTCCTGGGAAAACCCTTCCAGCACCTCTCTGAGCCAGGTCAGGGCTCATCAGAATCCTGTCACTCAGACACTGAGCTCTCTTAACACCTCAAACCTTTTCTGCTGGTGTTGATGCTCAGCACCTACAGCTTCCCAGGAGTGAGGATTTCACCCTGTGCTTCCAAACCACACTGGAAGTGAGTAGCTGCTCTGGTGTTGTGTCCCGAATGAAACGTATGTCTGGCTTGGGACCCTTCCTAGAGCTCTGTGAACCATAAAAAAACCTTTCTTGCTGTTTTCAGAGTGGCTTTGGCTCTGTGTTGTGCCAGCAGTTGGCCCAGTGTGTTTGCATTTATTCTTCTGCATCTTGATTGCTCTAAGTATGATCATCAAAAAACAGTTCCCAGCACTGCAGGGGTTGTGGTCTTCATGGGAAGAATGAATGGAAATTGCTGCTCTGTAACATTTCATGGCTGTACAGCCCCATCTCCAACTCTTTTCCTTCTGCTGCGTCTGGAAGGTCTTGGGAAAGGAAAGGGGGGCAGCAGCAACTAGAGCTGAGGCCCAGTTTGGAGGTGAGAAAGGAGCTGGTCCCACCTGGGTGGGTTCTCACTTGGTGCCTGGAAGCAGAGAGCAGTTGCATCTCAATCCTTTTCAGAGCCTTTATTTCTCCTCTTATCTCCCCCACAATGTCCCTGCTGGCTGCTCCCCTCGGAGCAGAGCCTGGCTGCAGCTGCAGTGGGCTCAGGGAGCCTCTCCTGTGTGCCTGCCTGGAGGGAAATATGTGCCCCAGGCCACAGCAGCAGGAACTCAGCGAGACCAAGAGCTGGACAAAACCACTATTGCTGCCTTTCCACTCCAGCTCCGGGCTCTGAAGTGACACTTTCCCATGGGTTCTTTGTTACTTCTATTTATTTTTTAAGGTTTCTTCACATCCACGTGGCTGGGCTGTGATATGAGCTCTGCTTTGCTTTGCTACCAGGCTGCTTTCCTACAAACACACTGCTTATACCAACCCTACAGAAAGATATTTAAGCCTATATTTCAAACCACCTACTTAGAGCTGGCTAAGCCTCTCCTTATAATTGCATCTGCACACCCTTACTTTACTACCTAGAGTTAATACTCACATATCTCCATGATGAATTCAGAGGTGCTACCCTGATAAAAGCCTTAGGAAGTCATCTGCTGTCTGTGTCACAGCTGCTGCCAGGAGGTCTTGGGGCTTCATGCAAGAACCCCTCAGACACGCTAAGAAATCTCCCTGCCTTGAGAAGGGCTGATCCTGCTGCCAGCTGCCTGTGTGTGTGCCCAGACCAGCTCTACTCCCTTTTCCAAGCAGACACCAGGGGCTGCTTGCACAGAGCTCCTGTTGCTCTGGGAATAGTAGCAAAAGAAAAGCATCCTCATCAGCATTGGACAGAGGCCTTGGATTAGGTTAAATATCATTTTAGATAGCTGGTTATCCACATCTCTGAGCTGTCTCCACAGCATCTGAGCTCTCTAAGGCAGTGATGATTTTTGCCTATCTCTCTCTATTGACACAAATGTTGAGTCAGACATAGATGGTACAGGCCAAGGACTCGATCTGCTGGACAATCCTTTTTCTAGTTATGGTTTGTGTGTTTTACCTTGCTCCATCTAGCCCAACCAGACATGAACATGCTGTTGAACAGGGTTTAGAGGTTACCACCATAAGAAGTTTATCCCACCACCTCAAGACAGAGGTGATTGCAACTTCCCTCCTCGTCACTTACCTGCCCCATTTTCTGGTTTCATCAAGAAAAAAAAAATCTGTATTAAAGGGAAAAGGTTGTTGTTGTTGTTGTCGTTGTTATTATTATTGTTGTTATTGTTATTATTAAGCCTGCAGTTTGTTTCTCTGACCCAAAGATGTAATTCACCCGCAGTGTAAGCTTCCCTTAGCATGGAGGAGTGCTCACATAAGGTCTAATCACTGATCTAATTAAACTGATTTGCTGCTGTGTTAAATCAGTACAGCTATATTGAGCAGATGAGGTCTACGTTTCTATTCCACCTCATTTTAATAAATGATAATAAAAAGCACCTTCAAGACATCAGTGCAAAGAATTTCAACAGAAAGTTACATTTATTATTTTAAATCTAGTTTCATTATTTCTAGGCTAGGGATTTTTGAAAGGAGGTATGAAATCCTTGGCCTTGGCAATATTCATCTCACATTTTATCAAGAGCTCTACAGGACATGGAAATATTTCTTATTATTCCAGAAGGGTTTAGAGAGTTTAAAAATCTAAATTCCAATGAAGATAACAACCCTCTTTTAAAAATAAAGGGGAAAGGCATGCCAAAAACCTCATTATTTAAAAAATCAGTTTCATCATTATTTTCATTCATTATTTCAGACTGATTATTGTTTCCTTATGAAGTATCTTCATTACTTCCTCCTTGACAAAATTACATTAAAGTAGTTATTTCCACTTGAGGTTTTGGTGGATTTCCTGAGCAAGGGTTCATGCTTTGGCTTTTGTAGCTGTTACAATACTAACACTGCAAGTTATTTTAGGAAAGATTTATGTTCCAGCAAAAACCATGATAAATATATTTGAAGCCAGTGATATGGACATTTTTAAGCAGGGCTATCTAACAAATAGATTTGATCATTGAATTTTCAGAGCGAGCAGCCTTAGCCTGACAGCAGGACAGCCCTGGGCTTGACACAAACATCCCTCCAGCGCCTGTGCAGCCTGTTGTGATGCTGCCTGTGGACACTGCATCCAGCTGTGATGTGGAATTCATGGTTAGCACCCAGGCTGCAGGTGCTGCTGGCTCGTGGGTTTGCTCTGTGGGGTGACCTGCGGCAGTCCTGCCCTGAATGAACAGCCCTGATGTGTTCTGCACTTGCCTCTGCCAGTGGTTCACCACATCCTCATATTAATCCAAGGACTTGTACCCAGGCTGGACCCAGGCACAGTTTGGTGGCCTGGGAGGGGATGTTAAGAACTAACCCACTCCAGGGAGAGGAGGGGCCTTTGCAGACCCCACCTTGAGCTACAGCTGCTCAGTAATGGCTGTATTAACCAGGCTGAGGAGCTCAGACCTGAAAATGGTGCCACTGCTTTGGATCGCTCTCACCTGATCAGCAGAGGATCCCACACCTGCATTTCTCATCCCCCTACACTGGAAGGGAGGAGCCACGAACCTCATCTGCCAGATGAAGTTGAAGCACAGACCCCAAAAGGAGGGTAACCCACAAAAGACCCTCCTTAGAGCAGGGGGTTTGCAGCCCCAAAAACAGGGCTGGTCTATCTCACCTTTATCAAGCATCAAAGACCTTCTGGTGTTTGTTTTCTTTTTGTGCCTAGAGGGGAGCAGGTCTATCCAGAGCCTGTGAAGAGCAGCAGAAGAGAGCTGAGGCACTCGGGAAGAGCTGCCAGTGCCTTTCTGGCTGTCCAAGGACTGCTGGATGCAGTGCAGGGTGGGATTCCCCCAGCAGCCGGGTGCACCAAGAGGGACACAGCACTCCTGGGGCCATCCCTGCTGTAAGAAAGCAGCGGTTCAGTGAGCACAGACACCAAGAGAAAGCTGTGCCAGAGCAGGAACCGAGCAGCCCAGCGAGCACAGGGCTCTCCTTCCCGCTGGCCCCAACAGCACGGGGCTACCAAAGCTAATAAAGCCATTAATGGGGCCACTTGTCAGCTCCTGACTGAGGCGTGAGCAATTCACACCTCATTCGAGATTTCGAGTAATACACCCACGTTTGGCCGGACTCCTCTCCAGCCAGCTTAAGGTTAGTTCCCCACATTTTGGGGACTCTCTTCCACTGAGTTTTCCAGGCTAGGCTGGGCTTAGGCTGTCTCAAAGCCCTCCAGCTAGCAGCAGATTTTTGGCATGGGACAGGAGGGCGATGGCACACTGGCACGTCACAGGGAAGCTGTGCCAAGAGTCTCTGCTGAATTTTCAGTGCTTACCACTGACTTGAGCAAAGTCTCTAAGGGCTGCTTTTCTAAAGTGTTCCCGAGTTCAACAGGGCCAGTCTCTGGGATACGTCTGGACTGGCACTTGGAGTGACGAGTATCAGAGCTCCCATGGATTTTGGATGGGTTTAGGCTGCTTGGATCTCCTGGAGTTTGGCCCAGCATTCTCCACGTGGCGCAACTCCAGAAATGGAAACACTCCAAGTGAACGATTTCTTTCCCAAAATGGGGATTCTTCTCTCCTTTGGATGGAAAACAGTAGAGACAGGGGAAATATTATCTCATTGTACTGTGAAGCAGAGCCATTTATTAACTGTGGGTACCAAATTTAACTCTGGGTATTTTTAATAGCAGTTCTGATGTGAATAGAAATGCTTGGACACTTTCCTTGCAATGTCAGGAATCTGCATCACAGAATTATGTCATATTGTGAGAAACAGCAGAATTCAACTACAGGAGATAAAAGTGAAACCAGCTAGCTTAAATTCATAAGAAATTCATTCCAGGAGCACAGATTACATGAAATGGCTCCTTATCTCAGCTATATTTGCAACATGTGAATGCTCTAAAAGAGCCATCCTATTGCCTCCCACGCCTGCCACGTTATGCAAGGGTGGCTTTTCTCACGTGTCTGGGGCTCCCAAGCACCCACACTTTGCTGCCGGGAGCCCCGGGGTGGGGTAATCTCCAAATTCCGGGCACTGACTGCTCTGCACGGCAAAACAAGGAGGCCAGGCTGAAGCAAGGTGTTGTTTATGGGCTTCTCTTTGTTTCTTCAAGCAGGAGAGTCCCTTTTATTTGCTGGGAGCAGGAAGGCAATGAGGCACAGAGGGATATACGTGCCTGACTGCGTTTGGTGTTACACGCTGACCACAAACCATCACAGTGTATGTGCTTGGGAATGTTAGCTGAAAATCCAGGTATGTGCTCTTTGGATTATGATCTGAATGTTCTCCTTTCCATTACACCAACCTCTCTACCACTGCTGGCTCCCTAAACCAAGGCAAATGAGGACAAAATAAAGTTCAAGTGATATCAGCTATTGTTTTCTAACTGGTAATTTCCCAGGACTTCTTCAAGCTTCTCCCATCCCAGGTGAAGCACAGTAATTAAGACTGACCTTCGAAAGCTCCCACTTACAATTGTATCTGCTGGTTCTGCTTAATTTGCTCCCTTGCCTTACATATAAAGCTGTGAATAATTGCTGCAGTTTATTAAAGTGCATTTTTTTCAGAGCACTGAGATCATTTAGTTTCAACGCATCCAACAGTACATAATAAGTACGAGTGTTTTGAGCAGGTCATGCTAATGAAAAATGAGTGGGGAGTCATGTATCTGACTGTTCTTATTTTGTACCAGTGTCACTTGGTTCTAGAGACAGCAGGTTTAAAGGATGACATCAGCTGGGAATCCTGCACATCAGGCAGGTCTCTGGCTGTGAAAAAAATGTACAGTAGTGATAGAAATATCCAAGCTATAGCCTTTACAAAGGTGCCGGGACTAAAAAATCATTACAGGTCTTTAAGAATTAGATTTTTGGGTTTAAATGGGTTTTGTAACTGGTTCTTTGTTATTTCTTCAAAGGCAAAATACACTTGTTTCATATTCAGATGGAGGGGTTTGGGTGCTTTTTTTTTTTCTCCTAAAACATAAATACTAGAAACTGGCTGCTGCCTCTGACAAAAGCAGAGATTTTTTACAAAATTATATAAAGGAAAACTATACAAGTGAACTTGGATCTGTGGGACTGCTAATAAAATTGAATGAGTTGGCAGTGTTGTGCTCTTCCTTCTGCATTCCAAAATAAGCTCTAAGGCCTGAACTTTCGATATGGTAGTCAAAAATACCAAGATATGAGTGTATTTAATTACCAGTTTTGTTTAGCTTTCAAACTTGAAATGCATCATATAATCAAGATAAATATAAAGGAGAATTAACTGAAGGAACACATAGATGGCTTCACCTGAGGCTAAGAGAAAGGCTTGGAAAGAGGTTATGGAGGGTTTAGGAGTTTGAACATCGAGGTTTCTTGTCTTGTGTTGGTCCAAGCATAAGAATGGGGACTCAGGCTGGAGCACAGTGTAGGATCTTATCCTGATACAGGACTGCAAAGCTGGCCAGGAAAACAGCACCCACCTCCCTCTCCCAAAATACGCACCCTGAGCACAGCATGAGGCCCCCAGTGCATCAGATAAATCAAATCTCACAATTCACCAGGATCAAGAACTGGAGGCTTTTCTACTGGTTTTGTACCCTGGATGATTTATGATTTAATTTAAACGCATAGTTTCCAGCTGTTTCTTTTTGCAGGCAATCACCTAGGCTACATTAACCCGATGGTGATGTACTGGTCCCAGGGAGCCCTGGAGAGAGACCACAGCACTCAGAGGTGTGAGCTTCTCCCATTTATCTTGATGGGGTGTGCACAGCCTCCTCAGGGAAGCAGGTCCAAGCACATTAACCCCTGCACTGCCCACCTCCACCGTGGAAAGGGCTGGAATCAGAATCAGAGAGAGCTAGAAATCAGGATCTCCTGAGCTGGAAGGGATGCACTCCAACTCCCACATCGGACAACACCAAGAATCCCACGTGCTTGAGAGCATTGTCCAAATGCTTCTCTAACTCTGACAGGCTTGGGACCACAACCACTTCCCTGAGTTGTACAGTGGTGTGTCCTGCATGAGCCTTCCTCTGCTTTGGCAGAGCTTCCCGCATCCCAAGGGACACCGGCGTGGAAGGGGGTGAGGGAGGTTCAGCCTCCCCGACGGTGCTGCTGCAGGTTATAGATTTGGAGATCAAAAGGTTTTATTATCACACAGCTCGTGGAAACAGATGGGGCCACGCAGGTGTTATGGTTTAATGTGTTTTGAACAAGCCGTGTATTTCCCTGCCTCTTGGGTTCTAACGGCAGAGCCGGGGCTCCCTGCAGGCTCCAGGATAACCCTGTGGGAGACTGGGGACAAAAGGGATCACAGAGAATGGCTGGGTTTGGGAGGCACCTCTGGAGAACCCCTAGTCCAGCCTCCCACTCAGGCAGGTTTGTGTCCAGGTGGGTTCCGAACAGCTCCGGAGAAGGAGCCGTGCAGCAGATGGGAAGCGATTCCTGGGGGACAGCTCGCCCAGGCTGGAGCATGGCTGTCTCAGCTGCGGGATCCCCCCGTGGTGTGAGAGGTGTTGGACAGCAGAGCACGAGGTTTTGCTCGGCACTAATGGCTCTGGCACCGCTGCCGCGGGAGTGGCCCCTGCCAGCACCTGAGATACCAAACTGGGAAGCTCCCTGTTCCTTCGGAGCTCTCCCGCCCGCCTGCCAGCAGGCTCCTGCCGGCAGCACAGCACTAAAAGCTCTCGTGTGCCGGTTTCGGGGGCTCTGCTTTGCTTGCAAACCCCTGTGAAGGCGGCAGCTGCTGGAAGGGGCCGCGCTGCCCTCCCCTGCCCAGGGCTGGCCGCGGCCGCAGCGTGCCGGGGCCGGTGGCACGGCCCTTTCCTTGCGGGCAGGCACGGCCACCGGAGCGGGGCTTCTCGGGGACACAAAGACGCCAGGTTCAAAGTGAAATCGCTGCTTCGAAAGAAGAGCTTTTAGGAATTTGTGATGCTGGAAGCAGGAGGTGCCAGCCCACTCCCAGGCTGCCCCAAAGGACGCAGCCCTGCAGCCCTGGATGGCAGCGAGGAGGGGCTCAAACCCAGGGCAAAGCCTGCTGTCACCTCATTGCTGTGAGCCATCACCTCATCCTGGCGTCTGAAACAGCTCTTTCATTATGTTTATATTTAAAAATCTAACAGTGACTAAAGCAGTTTGCATAATAAACAGCTCCAGAGCCAGAAATATTTGCCTGCTCTCGGTAAAAAAAGGAAGTCCTCAGATCCTCTTCTGAAGACGGTAAGAAAGTGACAGAGTTTTCCCTTTGCAGGATATAAATATGCAGTGCAAATAGGTGGCTGCTGTCACTGCTTACATTTTGATGTATCTCTTCAGATAGCCTGGCAGCGCCAGGTTATTTTAGTGTCAAATCAAAGCTCTGGTTGTGTAAAGAAGCTGAGGAAAGGTACAGTCTGTGTTGCAGCAGAGGATGGAAGCTCCAAGAAGACTGGAGGCAGTCCTGTGAGACACGTACCAGCCATGCATACTAAACCTGCCATTTAGTACACCGACAAGAAAACCCGTTTATAAGAGCTGCTGCGGAACAGAAATAAATGTCTTCAGGTTTGGGTTGAGGAAGGAGGGGTGTTTTTCTAGGCAGGCACGTGCTTCATTATCACATTAGCTAAAAGAAAATAAAGCTTTGGCCCCCTTCTACCCTCCATTTCCTTGTAGGAGAAGGAAATTTTAAGAGCCTGCTTGTGCCAGAAGAAAAACCTTGCGGGCTGATCCCTTTTTAATGCTCTTTTATGCAATGCACCAGTGCTGTCCTTGACTTAAACGAGTCAAGGGAGCCCAAACCTGCCTGATCTGCATCCCCCCTCAGCAACCCCCCGTGGTTCCTGCGGCCTCCCGACAGCGGCCACAGATAGCAGAGCCTGGTAACGAGGGGTCTGCGGGACAGGGGCGCACACGCCGCTCGCCTGCTTTCACTAGGAAATGCTCCAATTGCCCATGAGCTGGGGCCTGCGGGGGTCTGGCGCGGCAGGATGTCAGGNGTGCGGGGGTGCCGCTGTGGGGTTATCGCGGGGAGGCAGCGCGAACGCCTCCCCTCAGAGCCGCCACCCGCCATGCGGCCCGGGGGGCGGGGCCAGCCACGAGGGGCGGGGCCCGCATGCAAATGAAGTCGGCGGGGCGGGGAGGTGCGCATGCGCGGTGCGCCGGCGGAGCAGCACGGGTCCTTACACAATGCACGGGCCCGGCGGCCGCGGCGAGCGGGCGGGGCCTCGCATGTAAATTAGAGCCGGGTTCTGCCGCGCCATTGGAGGAAGG
>VZTB01017146.1:104950-174546 GCA_013397245.1 Thryothorus ludovicianus | reverse complement strand
GTCCTGTAATTTTATATATAGAGACATACACTTATATATAATTTTTTGTATAGGTATATATTTATATATGAATATATATGCATATCTGTCTATATGTATATCTATATATATACAGACACATAATCTTATCTTTTCTAATCAGCCTGATGACTGCTAACTTTTTCTGATTATTCATTTTTATAGGAAGCAAGGTAATTGCACGCCTGCTCCATTTGATAGGTGTCAAGTTGAAGGGCTTAAGTAGGGTGAAGGGGAGTTGAGGACATACAACCAACCTTTGTGTGTGTGTGTGTTACTGTCACTGTTTGGGATGTGTCAGGAGCTCTGAGCTGTCCTCTCACTGCTGAGGTGGGAGAGGACAAAAAAAGTGGTTGAAAATATCTGCTTGACTTATAGTTCCACTAATTTTTAGAATGCTTTTCTGGATGGTGTCCACGTGCCTGGTTGCTTTGTAGGCTACTGCGTGTAAATATTTACAGATCTACGCTTGCAAGCACCTTTCTTTCTGTCAGTTCATTGGAATGTGATTGTGTGTGTGCAGCAGGAGCAGACAGTATCAAGGATGCAGGTTTTGAACTCTTCATTTCCATTCTGAGTTTGTAGCGGGGCTCTATGAATAATTCTTATCAGGAAAAAAAGGTGCGGTAGATTTCCCAAGAAGTATGGGTGTAACTCTTAATTTAACTATAAGCTTCTGTAGGAAAGCTTGTAGCCTTCTTATGCTGGAAAATACTTGTTTCATCTAAGGATTGTCTTTATTTAGGGAAGAATACTCCCTGGTAAGCATTAGTTATTCAGTCCTGTTGTACATAGAGGAAGTGATGTATATTTGACCTTTCGACTCCATCTTCCAGTGATCCTTTCAGAGGGATTTTTCTCCTCTATTGTGACCATGTGCTGTTTTATTCTTCTAAGAGTTTTAGTCATACAGCTCTTAAAACTCCTGTGGTTTTTATTTCTTCCATGTGTTGAAGGAATTCAATACAGAAATTCAAAGTAAGACACCTTGACGGAAAAACTGAATTCCTGGTAAATCAAGTACACCCAACAAATCCATACCAGTGCAGGAGTCAGCATCCTTTCCTCCTGTTGTGATTATTTGTGGCAGTCATGTAACATCATTGATCAGAGGCCCCCTAAACCCCTTTTCAGCACTGGAAGGTTTGTGTAACTCTGTTAGTCTTGCTAAGGGAATAATGCAGAGTAGACACTGCACTCTCTGACCTTGTGAGCACCCCTGATCTCCCTGAAAACCTGTCACCTCTGCTTGCTCTGAGCCTCGTGTCCCCTGCTCTGGAGCTCTTTGCACTCGTGCGTTGGGAATTGTCACGCGCGGATGTGAGAACAGTGGTTCTCCTTCAGGCAGAGCACTGAGGCTCTTGCTCTTATTTTCCTGTCTTGATCCTTTTTAGTGGCAAGGATTAGGAGTGGGTGGTAGAAGTCCCAAGTGCTGTTTTTTTTTTCCCCCAGATGTTTAGAATTGGTTTGTACTTTGATTATTGTCAGGCAGCGCTAAACAGTAGAGCCAAGCTCTCCTTTCAGGCCTCCTGTACTTCACATATGGGGGAAGGGAAGTTCTTCTGGGGGCTGGTACTGACTCATTCTAAATATTGAGTGTAGCAGCAGTAAACATTTTTGTTAATAAAGCGTGTTTTGGGTGACTTTTGGCTAATGTATCAGTCATAGGGCAGCTTAAGCACTTTGAAGCTTCCTGTTGTTATTAATGTTCCTATCTGGGTCAGTGGACACGCTACCTCGGGTTGTGGTCACACGAGTTGCTACAGCTGCAATAGGTTGGGTGGATCTGCCCATTGCAGGGCAGCACGGTGCAGCCTGGTTGTAGCTGGAGCCTGGATCTGGTTACACGCCCGTTTCATTGATAGCAGGGTAGTGCTGGCTATGAGAGGGGCTGCCAGCTGTAAATATGTGATCCTGGCTTTTTCTTGTCATTAAATAGCCAGATCACTCTAAGCAAGAGTGTCCTGGGCAAATTCCAACTTGAGTAATTGCGTTCCATTTCAGTATCCAGGTTCTCCCTCCTGTTTGGCTGTAGTGGGTATTTTTTTTCACCTTAGCTGTATTTTTAGTATCCATACGCATTGCAAAGAATTTTCCATGTTCAGTCCTAGCAGCGCCTGTTTGCAGACCATGCTGAGGGCAGTATTGTGCTGAAACAGCCAGCCTTTTCTGCAAGTAACATCCTTGCAGTTCTCAGCATTCAGAAGGGAAATGGAGTCTGAAATTGTTGTTTCCAACTAGCACTTGGTTGCTGAAAACGTCCCCACTTCCACAGGTTTGGATTCTATTGAGTTTTGCCTTTAAGAGCCTTGTTACTCAGGTTGTCTGTAACAGCCTCTTACTACTGAGGGCAATGTTGAGACTAAAAGCAATTTATCTTGACTTTCAGCTCTCCCATTGTGTTTGCAGAGTGCAGTAGATAAAAATTACTTTTGTTTGCAAAATAATCAAATTGCATTCCAAAACTACTAAATTCCACTAACTGCTATTAGTGCCTTGGCTGCTCAGCAGCCTGTGATCAGAACTTGTGTAAAATCCAGATCTGCTCAGTGTGGAGACTGAGGACATCACCCCAAGCACTGCTTTTTGCTTCCAGTTGATTTGGCCAGTAATGTTAAGATGCAGTTTGAGGTCAGGTATCACTGGAGTAACCATTACAGTGCATTAACAGGAGCCAAGTGTGAATTTGTCCAGCCTCACAGAGGTGGCTTCTGGAATTCAAACATGTTTGAAGGAGGGGCTTGCTTTAACAGTGAGTGTTTTTTTGGGGAAAATGAAGCCCTTACTGCTGCAGCATCTTATCAGGAACTGGCAGGTTTTTTTTATGTTGGCCCAAGTGCTGGTGGGGCATCTGTGTATTTATCAGGCTGGCAACACGAAGGAATGAGCAAGAGGGAAATTGAAATTAAATAACAGGAGTGCTGAACCAAATGCCTTACAAGCTAAGGAATTTCAGCACGTTTCGTGTTTTGCATTAAATTCATGTTTCATGTATGACAGAGCTGTGCAATAAGAGGTGTGGGTGATTTAAATGCTAACAAACTGTAGAGCAACATAGCAGAGATCTTTAGGATTTCTCAGTGGTTGTGAAACAGTCTGTTGGAAACCAGATTTGTGCTTCCTTGCTGCTGCCTTTGCTGGCGCCTTCTGGATGGGTGAGAGTTTTTTGAAGGAGAGCAGGGCCACTTCTGGCATAGGGCTGTGTGTACCTTAGCACTGCTGTTAGAGCCACTGTGCTAAACAAACTGCACGGATTTAGGAAGCGTGAAGGCACTGCCTGTGCTCTGAGTGTGTGACAAGTCAGGGAGAAACTGTCTTTTAACTTCCCTGGGAACATGTCTCACGAATGCTTTAAATGTCAAACGTTTGGCAAGGGATCCACGGCAAGTACAAAAGGTAATTAATGGTGTTTAGGTGCAGATTGATATCTCTGCTGAAAATTTCCTTTGCTTTTCTGTGATACATGGAGATGAGAATCCAGAAGAATGTAGCTTGTTCCTTCCTTGCATGGCTCCCTGCCTTTGCTCCAGACTGCAGTGCTGGTGGTGAGCCTGCATTGTGGGAAGTGCTGCCCACAGCCTCAGAACAATACTCGGGTAGTTTTAAAGTCTGCAACCACTTAGTTGTATTTTACATAAAACGCCAATCTCTGCAAAATTTCTTGATTTTGTTTCTGCATTGATTTTCAATATGTTCACAGCACTCTCTCGCAGGGCTTGTTAGGATGTGACAGTGTAGCTTCACTATGGGAATCCTCAGATTGTGATAGGTGAGAGTGCTCTGAAGTAAATTTATCATTCATGACACTTCTCAGAAATGTAAATAAACATATTGTTGGTAAGCTGCTCTTCGTTTCATGTGCTGCATAAGTTGGTTGCATCTATTTTCCCCAGCAGAAGCCTCAGAAGGGCTTTGCCAAAGACCTTGAGGTTTGTTGTGTTAATTGTTCTGACACATTCAGCATTTAGGTTAAAACTTAATGGGTGTCTGGTGGGAGTGGGGAGTTGAGTGTGTTTCTGGAGCTGCAGCCGACTTGTGTTTTTGTTAAAACTCAGCAGAATTACTTAAATGTGCTGGAAGATGTGTTTCAGGGGTTAATGGCCCGTGTGTTTCTTCCTCCTGGCAGGTTTCCTTAAGATGTTTTTCCTTTTACTCCAGTGTTAAGCACTCTCTGTCATTAATGTGTTATCAGGACTTCTTTGTTTGCTTTGTAAAACATGAAAAATTTTGAACCAGGGAACCTGTGTAAAAGTGTGCTTTTTTTACATGGCTTCGTGTAAATTAGACACACAGCTCATAAATGTGATCAAGCACAAGTCAGATTTAATTTCATTTACAACTGTGACTTCAGATATTCGTTAGATAGTTCATTGAATTCCAACCTCCTGAGTTGCACTGTCAGCAGAAACTGCAATAATATGTAATTATAACAAGTACTTAACATCTCATTGACTCAAATTCCTCTGTTAATGATTTCACTGGATTCCTGTTAAAGTAATACCTGCTGAAATAGCCACTGCCCTGTTAGAGGGAGGCTCCAGGTCAGATTCTTCCTGGTGGTGTAAATTGCTGTAGTTCTAAAATCAGTGGAGCACTGCCAGTGTATCTGCTTTTTTGTTACTGGGCTGCAGGGGTGGGCTTTAATGTGACTGTTTAAGAGAAATACAGTTTAACCTAGGGAATCATTGCAGGTTTTTTTTCCTGTGCCTTTTCAAGATGTGACTGTTTCTCTTTCAAGTCCACTTGAGCTGGTTGTGCTAATACTGTTTCTCATTTCCATGTAGGACATGTAGTCATTCACAAATACTTACTGACTTATTAAATTTAGTAGGTTTTGTGGCTTCCAGTTTTATAGGTACTGCTCCCCATTTTATAGAAAATCTCACACTCTGAAACATGGGAGCAAAATCTATTTGGTGTTATATATTCTGCTTCTGCCTGGGTTTTTGAAGATGGTGTGTCTTACCTTTCCAAATCTGAGAGAAGATACTCGATGTAGAAGTCAGTGTTTATCACCTTGCTGTCCTGGGTCTGTCCCTTTTCACAGAGCATATGACACATCTGCCTGTACCTTGTCCCTGCAGGACTCTCTGTTCTGAGCTGTTCAGTACTGTCAGCGTTTAAATGTGGATCATCTTTAGATTTCAGAATTATTCCTCCCAGAAAGGGAACAGGAGAAGAGTATGGGCTTGCTGTGGTTTCAGCAGGGAATTTGCTGCTGTTCTGCTCTTCTGAAAAAAAAACAACTGTAGAAAATGAATTTAAATCCCAGGTCATAGCTGCAGTAGCCTTGCTCCTGTTTAACAGTGTTCCCAGTTGCTGCTGTCCTTACTCTGCCAGTAGCTGCCTGCTCCAGGGAGTTCCTCTGTGTGTGCTCTGGTGGCTTCCACTGTCCATCACTGGTTGAACACTGGAATTGCTACAGTGTGGAAGTGCTGTTCCAGGCAGAGCCTTTTCTGCTATTTCCTAGCTCAGCTGAACACGCTGTAGTAGTGGTTTCCCAGTGTGTATGAGACTACAGTATTTTTAGCAAAGCATTTGTTCAAAATGTCCTGGATGACATAAATGCTAAATAGTTCCAGTGGATTTAATGAGGTTTATAGTTGGAAATATTTTCATCTTGAATGCTTGCTTTTTAAACTAATTATCTTAGTCAATTGCAGTAATATCTTGTGGTGTCACAGCAAGAGTTAGGACACTTGGAAGGTGATGTGAAAAGAAAGGATGAAGTTAGTTTTGGATTCTTGTGACCTGCATGGTATAAGGAAGATGAAAAATTTGGTTTTGTCTTCAGAAATATGATCACACCTGCCTGTTTTCAAGTAGAAATTTGGTTCCTAAATTTGACTTCCGTAAATTCTCAGTTGATGAACAAGTGTGAACTCCAGAATTGAGAATGAAAGTGGAGAATGGAGCAGTAGTCAGTCTTCCTGAAATTTGTTCTTTTGTAACATGTGCTTAGCATCAATATTCTCAGACTTCTTTAAGATAAAATTAGCATTTTTTTAAATCTGTCTGTATCAGCAGGAGCAGTGGCAGGAAATACATTTTTTTGCCAGTCCTTGCAGCAAAGAATAATCTGGGAGATCTGTGACACAACTGGTGGGGATCACACTTGATGCTTTTGGAAACATGGGAGACTTTGGCAATTATTCTCTATTAATACTAATTATAAAGATGGAGTTCTGTAATGAGGGAAGATGAGTAGGAGAGGTACAGAGATTCAAGTAAGAATTGCCTCACAGATTTTCTAGTGTTGTCACAGAGCTCTGGTGATGTATTCCATCATCTCAAGGCCCATTTCTCAGCTAGAATAAAATACCCTACTGCTGCTTCACCCTGGGGAAGTTGCTCTTGTTTCATGGCTGGTGCTTGAATCTCAAAGCTCCTCTCAAAGGTGGCTGCAGCAGTTCAGTGTGGAAGAATGACTTGCACTGACAGCTGCTCTGGGTTTGGGATCTGCCCGTTCCCAGTATGAAGGAGTCCCAAGGACAGACATCAGTGAGCGTGCCTTCCTCCTGTCTTGGGAGGCTTTGGAGGCAGGGGCTGGAAAATGTCTGAAATGCTTATCTCGATGGGATGGGGGCAGTGCAGGCTCACGGGAGGCACAGCAGGACAGTTGGTGTAGGTGCTTGTCACTCAGCCTCTGCAGACTGTCTCCTCAAGAAAAACAACCTGCATCTCCACCTGGAGTACTTAAATCCCTTTCTGAGTTTGAAGATGCTGACTTCTGAAGTTGGGATGATGACATGATAAAGAGGGACAGCATCAGACCGTTGGGAAATGGTTTTAATTGTAGGCTCCTGTCAGTCTCAAAGAGACAAAAGTTGCTTCCCACAGAGCTTCCGATCAGTAGATGTTTTTGGATTCCTTATCAATATTTTTGACATGAGTGTATTTGTTCATGTTCACAGGCTTGCCATATGCTTTGTGCAGTTGTGAGCTGTGTGGGTGTCCCTGTATGTATTTTTATCTTATACCTTCGTCAGAGAAGGAGCTTTTTAGGGAGTGTTAGCAAGACAATGGCTTCATTCTCTTTCAGTATTGCAGAATGCTGAGCTTCATGGTGCCCACCAAAAGATGGAGATTTTCCTTCATGATTTTGCCCAGTGTAGACATGTTACAGACAGATGAACATTCATGGAATTTGCAGCAGAGTAATTCTGCAGCTGCCTGTATCTTTCCATCACTGGAGAGAGATTGATTTGTGCCTCAGGAAAGCTTGGAGTGTACTTGTAGCTTCACTAAAATATTTTGATCAGTGTATGTAACTCATCTTTGGCTGTGTCCATTAAGCACATGTTCCATGGTGGGGATGTGCTTGTGTCCTGCTTTTGGGCAGGATAGAGTTAAGTTTCTTCGTAGTAGCTGGTACAGTGCTGTGCTTTCAGATTTATGATGAGAATAATGTTGATAACACACTGATGTTTTAGTTGTTTGGACAACTAGCTAAGTGCCTGCTTGGTCTCATCAGCTGCAGTGTACAGCTGACAGTCTCTTTCACACACACAGCATTCAGCACAGAGTGCAGCTTTATTTGGGGCAGAAATACTCTTACATTCTCAATGAAGGCATAGTTCTGGTTCTTCAAGATGTCAGTTTTTCTTCCATAATGCTATTTTTTCAATGATTTTCTAAAAATAAGACTCTGTATTGCTCATTTTGTAATCCCAGTTGTTGATTGACATAGTCTTACTAATTTTTGCAGCAAGCATCCAGGACCTCAGTAGTTGAGTATTTTGCTGTGTTTAAGAATAAATGATAAGAAGAAATGAAATATGAGATCTGGTGTTGAACGTGCATAAACTGCATACAGCTTTTCTATCTAAACCCCACTGTTTGGCTGCCCTAAAATAAGTTTTACCAAATGCTTTGGAATTTCTGAAGCATTGGGCTCACTCTACTACTTAGTGTATGCAGCAGGAAATTGGAAGTTGTCTTGTTTCCATCCAAATGTCTTGTCAGTTTGGTGCAGCTAGCTGTGTGGCAGTGTCTAAAGGGAATAATTTTAAGAATTTTTAAGAACGATTTTTTTAGACATTGGACAGAGACGTGGCTTCATAGTTAAAAAGTCAAGAAAATAATTCCTAGGAATGGAGCAATCCCCAAGTGTAGATAGCTTTTTAATTTTTTCCTGGCGTTTGTCACATACTCTACTCTGTTGCCTAACACAGCTTCTGACACACGAGAGCATGAACTTGTGGAGTGTTATCCAGAACATTTTTTCTTTCATTTGTCACTTCTGTACACATTTTCAGTTGAACAACATTGCAGCAGCTTTTCCTGTGTATGTAACATGGAATAGATGACCTGTACTTTAGGGCCAGGGCAATGTACTTTAGTTGAACTTTTTATTGATGGCAATATATTACTACTCAAGGCTTATCCTGGTATTTGAATAAGGGCCAGACTTGTCGAAACAGCTGCTCCTCTTCCTCTGAGGTTGCACTTTCTTGTTTTGCAGGAGTGGCTTATAAAGACCTTGTAGGAGAGAAGACACTTCAGCCTTTTTTCCCCTTTTGAACTACAGTGTCTGTTGCAGATTTTTCAGTAGCTGGAGGTAGAGTTGAGAAACATGGTGATCCAACTAAAAGGCAGAGATTTCTGGAGTTAGGTTTTAAACACAACTTGGTATTTCTGTGGTGTGTAAGCAGAGTTTTAGGAGGAGAAAAGCACAGGTAGTGGTAGCCCCCCTGTTAAATACAGGCTCTTTGGAGACCTGCTAACCAGGTGGGAAGGCTGTGTCCCTTCATCTGCTCTGCAGCAGATGCAAGTGGATGGAGTCTGTGCTGTCCTTTGGGACATTAGTAGCTGATAAGCTGGCAATTCTTATTCAGCTTCTGGTTTGGTGCAGTGCTGCCTTGCCAGCTGTCAGCTTGTCCGGAGTGCTTGGTGCCCTGCTCAGGACTTGAGGGTGAAGGGTTGAATGTGAAGAGATTTTGAAGCTGAAGGCAGGAAGCACCAGGGAGAGACGTTTTGTTACTCATGGAAGCTATGTCTGGGTTTAAGGTCCTTTGTGCTGTACATTGTTACCTTGTCCTAAGGCCATATTGTTTAAATAGACAACACAGTGGGGAAAGAGAGAGTACTATGCTCTTACAGCTGGAGAAACCAGAACATAGTGGGAGTGGTTTTTTCCAGCACAGAAATAGACATAAAAGTGTCTGGCTAAGACTGAGATTTGGTTCTGTGTTGGACATTTGATTCTGACTTTTCATTCCTTCTCCAGCTTAAGACTGAGGTGCTTATCAAAGGGCAGCACAAAGGAAAAAAAAGAAAAGGAGCTTTCTGCAATATAAGCATATTGTTATATGCAAACCTCATCTCAGGAGCTAAGGGGGGCATTTTTTTCTGTGGTGCTATATCATTTTACAAATACTTATGATACAGTGCAAATTAGAAATGTTGTGTGAAGGGTTCTGCAGTTAGTGAAATCACTGGATTTGCAATAGGGAGACAGTGTCTCCCTGGTTTGTGTGCAGGGTTCTGGTATCAGGTACATCAGTCTCTTGCACCATACAGGCCACCTTGCTGTGAGTGTCTCCTAACTGGGCCTGGAGCAATAGGAAGAGCAAATTATGTCTTCTCCCAGTTTGTGAATGCTGGTGAGTGTATGAGTAAGATCAGTTTTTGGAAAGATAAAATAGCTGGGATGGGCAGGTACTGGTTTAAACTTGCCTTAGGAAGGCACCTTACAAGTTAGACGAGCACTCTCCAGTTCAATCCAGCCTTTTGGGAAATGGGAAGCTGGAGCTCTTTGGAGATCCATGTGAAGGGAATGATTCATTGCAACACAAGCAGCATGTACAAAATGGAGGGATGAAGTAGAGCTAGTGACGTATTCTGAGGTTTGTTCTCTAGAGTTAATGACCACCAGATGGGGAATAAAAGGCTGCCTGCTTTTCTTTTGAGGACCAGGAATGTCATTGAGGCTGTTAAAATGTGCTGTATCTGTGGTAATGCTGCTTGTGCACAGCAAACCCTTTGATGTGTGGATCAGAGTTAGCTTTCCTTGCTGGTGTTTCCTCTCAACACTTGGGTTTTAGCACAGGTTTTGGCTGAAGATGAGATTTTTGCAGTGTGCTTTCCAGTGCCCCTCAGGGATACAGAGCAAAAGTCTTTGAGTGCTTTCTGCAGCAGAAAAACTGAGGTGCAGGTTCTGTTCCTGGCCAGACACCCAGGGGCAGTAGGTTCATGTGGACAGAATTGCAGTGCAAGATGAGTGAGATGAACTCATAACAACAGTGACCTTAATTAACTTGTGCAGTGTTGCCCAATCCCTCTGTAGGTGTCATCTCCATCCATCTTTGCAGTAAGCAAGCACTGGCACAAATCAGAGTCTGAATGTCAGTGTTGCTAACTCTGATACTCACAAGTTGTCATCCTAGAAGTGTGTAGGTGTTTAGGTTACTTCGTCTTGCTCCATCACATGGGACATATCTCCAGCTGTCCAGGATACCTTTGGGCATGAATGTGGAGAATAGTTGCGTTTTTCAAGAGCCTTTGACACTTTTGCAATCTTCTACCCTTCTGCCTTCTTCCTACTCCAAACCTGGAAGACTGTCAGAGGAGCCATCATCTTGTCTGAGTCATGTCACCATAGCTGTGTATGTCACCTGCACTTCATTAGGGAGCATAAGCAGGCTGTCCTTGAAATACCTGCTTTTATGAGTAGATAGAGTCTCCTCATTTAAAAGATGCTGCTCTCTGGATTTTGGTAGCTGTCATAAACAATGTCTTTCTTTTATCATCAAGTGGGCTTATTCAGCATCGCCTGTGTCTAAAGGAAGCTGCTTTCTGGGTTTTAGGCTGTTGTGATCATATAGATATAAAAAGTACAGCTTGGCCCTTGATGCTCTGTGCTTGGCAGCTTTAGTTGTCAGCATGATGTCTTGGGAGAGCCCAGCACGGTGTAGTTTTATTTGCCCCAGTCTGTAGCTTGTCTTGCAGTTGATAGAAGCTGCAGCTGGCAATAAGATGGCTATCCCAGTAATTTAATTCTTAAATTGAATCCTGGGCAAAAGGCAGAAGCAGTTGAATTGGCGACTGCATCATTTTCTTGTTTCACAAGTGAAGGTGTAAAGCTGTTGTTCTGGAAGCACTGCTTTCTGTCTAACACGTTTTCCCCTTCCTTCCTGTCCTGCCCTGTTGTTGTGACTTCTGTCCACTGATGCATAATCGTCAGTTTATGGTTTTGCTCTGCATCACTGTCAAAACATGAGCTTGCTGTGCACAGCAAAACATGAATTACATTTGATCCACAGCCTGAGTTAAAATTCTCCTTCCCTGTGTTCCTGAGTGGACCCCTCCTGCAACACTCCTGGGCAGTATTTTCCCCTTTCAGGGATCTGATAGATTTTCCTTCAAAGCTGCCAGTGTTGTCTTTGCACACCAGCTGAATCTGCTCTGCACTCAGCCAGCTGGGTACAGGGGTGGTGACAGCAGGGGTAGCGAGTTCTGCAGGGCTCTGCATCTCCCAGGAGCTGAGCTGTGCTTGGGCACTGCCCATCGCTGCTCAGTGTGCTTGGTGAGAATGAGAAATGATGCTGACACCACGGCCACGTTTCTGAGGGACCGGGAGCTTTGCTAAGTCTTTGTCTGCTGAAGTTAGGGTGTATTTTTAAATGGTTTCCTTTGTGGGGAATGAAGCTGTGGAGCATTGTTTTGTGAAATAAGTCCCCCGTAGCTGTATTTCACAATAATGTGAAATAGTGTTCAAAACAGATGTGAGCCTTGTTTATTAAGGGCAGAATTAGTTTGGTTTTAATTTAAGTTTCTGTGGGCTTTCTCCCTTTTTTGCAAATACTCCTTTTATTCACCCTAGCACAGGAGCCTCATGCTCAGATTCTAATCCAGAGTAAGAAAACTTGAATTCTAAAGGGAATTTGTTAGTATGTGATTTTTTCTTTTTTTTCCTAAGATGAATTTTTGTACTGTATTTTTTGTGTACATTAACATTTTAATCTCAGCAGAGCTCTGGAATTAGTCTTTGGCAATTAGTTCCATAGGTAACCAGAGTCAAACATGCCCTCACTTGAATTGTTTTTCCCCAGTACTAAGAAAAATATTTAAAAATTATTGTTGTATAAGGACTACAAACAAGTATAATGGTAATTTTTATCATAGTAGCTCCAGAGGCAGGACAAGTAACTTTCCCACTGGCTTTCAGTTCAGGAAAGATACAGTGTCCAGAAGGGCTTTCTCCTAAGCATCCATGAAGTGTTTGAAGACTCAAGAATTCAAGCAGATTTGTGTCATTTCTAGGTTTGTCACTAGTATGTTATTTCCAGTTCTGAAAGTGGGGTCATTTGGTGAGCAAGTGTCAGGGACAGTTCAGTTCCTCATCCTGTCAGCTCAGACTCTCTCTTAAATCTTTGCTGTCTCTTCCCCATCACTGCCAGGTATTCTTACAGTGTGTATGTACTACTAGGTGGTGTGGTTAGCACTTTGCTAACTACAGGTATGTGATTTCCCAGGTCCTGTCATCTGAATGGCTTTAGTTACGTTCAGATCAAATTACCTGGGGAGGTTGGTACTTCAAAAAGGCACAGACTTAGGTTGTCAGGTGTCTTTGTACACCAAGAGTCAGAAGTTTTTTCCTCCCTGTAGGTCACTGCAGTTTTCCCTTGCACTTAATCCACCCAAAATTACTCTTGTACACCAGATGTGCACGTAGTTCGTAAAACACTTAAGGAACAAATGCTGGCCTTGACCTCAACTGTAGACTTTTCATAGTAGCAAAGTTCAATTTTTTTATTTTTTTATTTTTTAGCATATCATGCTTGGTATTAGAAATTACCTCCTTGTTTTACTTGTCCATGCTTTTGGCTTTCACTTAAAAAGGAAAATTGCAGTGTAGCTCTCTTACTAGTAGCTGTGAAGTGCAACAGGATTCCACTACCTGTCACAGTGACTGCAGTGACAGAAAGTGCCTTGTTTTATTTTGATCTCAAGTAATTAATAGTCCAAAGTCTCTTGTTGTGAAAACCTAATGCTGAACTGTTTTTCTGGTCATAGATGCTTTCTTAAGCAGAGACCCCTGCACAGTTTTACCTTGTAGAGACACAAACATGTCCTTAGGAAACCAGGCTGAACTTATATTGTATCCAACAAATTTAGAGTATTTAGTATAGAATTACCAGAAGAGAAGTATTCCTGTTACAAGCTGTTACTTAATTCTCAGTTTTATTAAACCTCTTTCTCTGGGAGTATCTTGATCTGTTGCAGCAGCTGCTTAGTTTTGAGAGTGGCTTATGAAATTAAGTATCTCATGTTGTGTGCTAATTTTCAGAACAGGTTACTCACAGTTATTCTTCCTTCTGGTAGTTTTCCCCACTTATGGGTCTTGTTTAGTATTACACAGCCCATTAATGAAAGCAGAAGCTCCAGGCTTTCACTGTTGGAGCCTTTTTACATCTGATAGGATCAAGTAAAAGGTGATCACAGATTGCAGTTGTGACCACAGGAAAAAAGAGCAAATTTTCCTGGTCTTCTGGAGACTGGAGTACAGGAAATAAGATAATTGCTAGTTCAAAAATAACATGGTGCACTTTAAAACTTGCAGAATAATGTCACTGAAATACATGGAAACTCAGATTAAATGTATTTGGGTGTTGCAGTTTCAGAAACTGCTGGGGCTGCTGTGCATTCCTGGGTAAAGCTGAACTTGCTCAGAGTGAGCCTTGCTCTCTGCTGGATACCTGGGTAGTGCTCTCACCCCCAGATGTGGTTTTGTGTAGCACAGGATTGAAATACTTGGGAGAGCAGGATGGGAGGGAATGGTACAGCTGCTGCTCTGGGCTCTTTGTGTAAGAGCAAATTGCTAAATCAGCTGGAGTGGCTGCAGCTTCCACGCTGGTATTAGTCTTTCATATAAAAATGATAATAAATTTTAATAGATGTATTGATTTAATTTTGAGTCTAGTAATAATTATAATAACTTTAAAAAATGTCTCAACATATATAAAACTGGCAGCCAGGAAACTTCAAAATATTTCATAGTATTACAGCTAAATCATTCAGGAATAAATTATGAGATTGTAAGTAGTCTTAGATGTTCATCTTGTTTCTTGTGCCTGTTTCTGCTGTCAGATAATAAACTGGAAATAAATATTTCCTAATGCTTTGGAATACCCCTGAAAATAAAATGTATAACTTGGGTTTCTCACTTTGGGTTATATTAAAGAGAAATAACAGAGCCTGGAATGTTTATGGTCAGTTCTGTAGTGCTCATAGTTTTTCAAGCATGTTTCTACCCCTCTCACCAGTCAACCTTTTAAAAATATCAGGTTCCATATTCAGAAAACTGTAAAGTATGTGAGAATGTAATGCTGCTGCACTTGAAGTGTAGTGATAAATGAACTTCTGATTACACTCTGCACCTGCAACCTATTTCCTTTGGTTTAAAAAGCTCATTTAGTGACTCTGGTAGAGGAGGGCATTTGAAAGCTAAAAAGAAGCAGCTATTTCCACACTTTGTTATTTCTGCATAGGTAAAGAAAGGACTGCTCTTAAAATTGAGGCACAAGATAACCGGAATTGATTCAGTTCAGGTTTTGAGGACTATGCTTGCTTTCTTTTAGATGGGAAACAAATTACGTAAACATTTCCTCCCCTTCATGTTTTATTCAAGGCAGATTTGAGTTTTTCATGGGATGGAATCTGAAAATGTTGGTTGTGGGTTCCATGCCAGCTATTACAATTAACAAAAATGAAAAAAAAAACAAACCAAAAACCCGCAAACAAAATAAAAAAAAAACAACCCTTACCAAATTGATAATAACATTGCATGGAGTTTTTTAATTGAAGTAGTTAGGAGTGTATAATGCATAATAATGTAGCCACAGTCTTTTATCCTGTGTCAATAGGTTATGTTTTATATTCAGGTATTTGCAGTGGTGTGATATAACAGTTGTCAACTAGTGAGATTTGGCCTGGATTTAACATAATAAACAGATTATAGCTACATGAAGAGATTAAAATCAGTGACTTCAAGTAACATTTTGTGAATTGAAGACTTCCAATGGAATTTAGTGCACCATATCTAGGAGCTATACTTATTAAAATATTGCAGTCACAGTCTTACTTTAAAAGTACCATGTCCTACACTGCTGATCCTTCTTTCTGCATCCTCTTTCCCTCCTTTCAGAAGGCTCAGGAGTTCAGAAGTGCAGAAATCTCAACTATCACTAAATTTACCTTTTGTTTACTTTCTTGTGTGTTTTAGCTGGAATCAGATTTCTTTTTGTATGCTAATTGTGGTAAAATCCTCTTAAGACAGGGGAATTGCCTTCCCTCTCTCGACTTGAGAATGGGACTTGTGGCAAGGCTGACTGATGAAATGCTCCTAGACACTGCTGAAATTGGCCTCTTGTGGGTGGGTGATCAATTAACTCACCCACAATGGGGACAGAGGTGAAATCGAGCTGGATCCATCCAGTGCCGCCCTACACTTTAAAGGAATCATTGTAGATACGAGCCAAAAAAAAAAACAAACAAAACAAAACCCAACCAAAAAACCCAGCTGGGATCAGTGTGGGAGTTGCTGCTACAGTGAGGAACAAGCTCATAAAAGTGTAATAAAAATAAGTTCTCAGTCTTCTGAACAAATTTCTTCTAAGACTTTGGCTGTGCTACCCCATCAGTTCAGCTTAATAGGAACGATATTAAGCAAGTAGTAGGAGAATAATCTGACTCCAGTTCATAAAGCAGTGGTATTGCTTGGTAGAAGTGATTTAAAGCTTCAACCAGCCACTTTTTTTTGTCTTGTGCATTCAATTTACACTCCCAAACCGAGCCTTGCAGAGGCTTATTCCCAAGGGTGCTGCCTCTTGGGTCTCTCCTCCCTCCAGCAGGAGACCAGCACTGGCCAAAGCCACACGGAGTTGTCCGGGGATGGTTAATAAAAGGCTTGGAGCAAATGCCATTAGAGCCTCTCCCCGAGGATGTTGAGCATGTACCACTACCATGTGTATAAACTGTGATCCTGGCTGCTGACACAGGCTGGGCATCCTCTGCTGCAGGACAGGCAGTTCAATGCTTTTTTTCCCAGTGATTTGTTAAATTTTTCCTTGGGGGGAGCCCTTGTTCTGGATAAAGCCCAGGACAGTCAAACACACCAGCCCTGTCCTTGAGTGGTGTTGGTGTGAATACAGGCTCTGTGTAAGTTGCTCTTGGGACATCATTCTTGTGCTAAGGAGGTGTCAGGATTTCAGGTAGCCTCTACAAAAAACTTCTTTTCCATGAATCCAAGTACAGTAGTGATTTACACAGGCAGCAAAAGAAAATGTTTTTCTAGTTGACATCATCACAGGGTAATTACTCCTCACAACACAGAGGTTTTCTTGTAATCTACTGCAGTTTTTAAACTTACACCCCAAAATAATATCAACCTATTTTTTAAATATGGCTGAAGTCTGTTATCATCTGTAAGGAGTAGGATTTGTCTTTGTTTGCCATTTTCTCCTGGTTCACCTTGTAAGTTTGCCTGCAGTAATCAGTTGTTGCCTTTGCATCACAAATTGTGCTTTTTGCACCTTTCCAGTCTAATGATGGTGTAAAGAGCATTTGGAGGCGGAAGGAGCTTGTGCTGGGGGCACTGACTCAGTCTGTGGATGGTGTACAGAACATGAAGTTCTCTTGTCTGCACTGCGAAGTTGTGACAGATTGCAGCAGAAGATTCTCTTTGCTCTTGACCCAGTCTGTTGAAGTAACTTTCAGGGCTGTTCCCGTGGCAATTCTTTGCCAAAAATCTCCCAAAGGTGATTCAGCTCTCACTTGTGCCTGCAATGAGGCAGCAGCACAGTCACTGCACACCTTGCTGGAGGTCTGGGCTTGGTTCTTGTGCTGCAGCTGAGCACTGGCTCGGGTTCTTTGAGCTTGGAATAACCAGAGTTAAAATGTCTCTGGTGTATGTGCACTTGGTGTTTCAGTCCACCCGGTTTGCACATCCTTCCTGAGAAGGGACTGATGAAAAGTAATGGGTTGTCCCCAAAATTCTGCAGCCCAAATGGTTCTCCAAGAGCTCCTAAAGGAAAAAATTCCTGCAACCCAGAAAAATAAGGGTTAATAAAATAAGGAGTTTGCTTTAGATAATGGTGAAGTAAGGGATAGGTTATCTCCTGCAGTAGTCCCTGATAGCTCCGAAGTCTAAACAGGGCTGTAAAAGTTGGGATTGCCCTGTTTGCTTGCCTGCTGCCCTGGTTCTTTCTCCTCAGCGACTCGTGGGTGACCCTGGGCAGTTCTTTCTGTCTCTGTCTCCCGGCACATTCATCCCTCAGTGTGGTGGGTACATCCCTCCCTTTGTCTCTTCCCGAGAAAAGATTTCGTGTGACAGCACCGCGTGACAGTTTGTGCACTAAGCTGTGAATCTGTGCTAAAGGTTGGTTTCTTTCTGACTGAGAAAACAGGATTAGTCCCCCTTGCATTGCCTATTTGAATGCCCTGAAATTTTACCTTCTTTCATAATTTTGAGTTAGTTTTACACCGATGGTGCCAGACTGGTTTGGGAACAGTTCTCCAGGCTTTCCTGGCGAGTCCGTCTGTCCTGCCCTGCCAGTTACCTTAACTGTGTTTTGCACAACAGGGAAGAAGCAGGGGAGAATTTGGAAAAGCCTGTGATTAGATGGTGCAGTAAAAGTTTTTAGTATGAGTAGATCTAAAATCCACAAGGAACCTGCTTTTTGCAACAACTTTATCAAAACTTTTCCCCTCTCCTGTCGATTTGTAACAGCTGTTTGTGCTCAGCCATACTTTATGTAGCTCTGAGTCCTCCTGTATATTTCTGTACAATCAAATGGGGATGCAGATGGAGCTGCAACAAGTGTAAGGCTTTTGAAACCTCAGAGGTAACTGCAATCAAACTTGTTTCCCCTAGATCTGCTTGTGCTCTTTAGATCCCACTCTTGTCCCAGCCTCCTGATGTGCAGGAGAGTGGGCTGTGGCTGTTAAATCTTGAGGCAATAGTGTGTCTTAGTTTTGCTTCTTTTTAAGGATGGACGTGCAGTGCTGAACTTTGTTTATTCATGTGGTTGTAGACTCATAAAGCAGTAGGAAAAAATTGCTGAAACCATTTCTTACCCCAGTAAGGGAAGGCAAGGAACTCCAGTTCTGAATGAAGGAGGCAACGGAAAATAAATACTTCCAGTCATAAAAGTGTAGCCTTTTAAGAATAAATATCACTAGGGACAAGAATGGGTTTGCTCTTGGTTCCTTAGGAGACTACTCTGGACTCTCCTCTCTTCATGCCAGCACAGCAGCATTTTGAGCTGTTCACTGACACTGGTCATTTCCCTGAAGTTTTAATTTGCTGTTCTGTTTTATTCTGCTTTGTTAGTGGAAACATACTAATGGGTTTCAGTCTCTGACTCTTATATATACAATTGCAGGAGAATGTTTTACATCTTGGGAATCCCTGGAAACACATGTTTCTGTTCACATGGAACTTTTTTGGTTTTGAATGCAAATAATGGATTGAAACTTCATTGTTGCCTCTCGGTCGGGAGCCCTTTGGCATGTGTAAGAAGCAGCTATTAATTTAGGCTTTCTGTACTGATCAAACATGTATTTTCATGCTTTATAAGGCTTCCTTGGACTTGTTCTTTGTGTAATATTGTCTACTGCAATTTTACTTGCGGTGATTTTATGCATTTGTTCCAACAACTAAGATCTGCTATGGAACAGGCATATGTGAACGTGCCACCTCTTTGAGAAGAGGTCATATTAAAGGTGCTGACAAGTCATTAAACTTGCTCCTGTCTACACCATTAGTTGTTTTGTTGCAGGATGCCTGTATTGTAGCAGTTTCTTAAGGTCAGTATCCCTGTATGCCACACAGCTATCTCAATTACTTAAGCATTAATTACCCACAGAGTATTAGCGACTTCCCCAGCAGGTGAAAAAATTAGGTGCACAGAAAAGAAGCAATTAATCCAGTATGGCTGAAAAAAAACTTGAAGAAGGGCTCAAAACATGTGCACTAGGAGTGTCTGTCCTCTTTCTGAAGAGGCTCTTACAGCATGTCTTGCTTTGCCTCCCGAGGCTCTGCAGTCTGGGTGAGATTGATGAAATGCCAGCAGTGACATTTGCTTCAGGTTAACTTCATCGCCCAGAAGCTCCAGTCACACAAGATAGGAGTGATCAGTCAGGTTTTTTTTCTGGCATCCTTAACGTTTCCCTGATAAGCTTTTAATATTTGGGGTATGGACAAGAGTACACACCAGCTTGTCATGTCCTGTGGCCACCACGTGCTGTCCCTGTTAGCAGTGCTGTCACGTTGTTTTAACTCTCTTCCTTAGATTGAAGTTGTCCTGAGGTTTCAGTGGAGCAAAAGGTGCATTAATCTCATTTTGCAGGCTTTGTGTTTTAAACAAGCTGTGTAATATCCTTGTTTGCATACTAAAACCAGAGCATAGAGGACCTCCTTGAGAAGTTGGTGGAGCTGTTCTAGAGGACTGAGAATGGCTGGAGACAATTCTCTTGCCACCTGTCTCTATTCTCCTGTAAAAATTCATCACCAGGTCATTCCAAAGGTTTCTTCTTTTCCCTCTATTCAACAGCAAGGAATACTGGGCCTTCAAATGACAAGAGTAATGAAGAATGCAGTATCTAAGGGGTCTGTCTTGTTCTGAAGCCAAGTTTCCCAGACCAGTCCTTGTAAGGAAAAAGTCATATCTGTCTGGCCCTGGAGTATCTTTTGCTTCAAGTAACTGCTGAAGTGTGGAGGGGGTTGTGAGGTCATTGGTTTTACTCTTGTTTCTATCAAAAGTACTAAGTTTTCAAGCTTTGGCAGGTTATGATGTGATGTGGTCAATTCTGGCTCAGCCCAAAATAGGTTTTGTCTCAGAGTATAGTCTGGGAATTGAATAGACTCAAATCTATTCAGTCATGCTATATTCCTTCATTTGAGCCCTTAGAAAAAGGAAGAATGCTCTCTGGTGGAGTTTTACTTGTAATAGTAAAATTCCTGCCCTAGAAAGGAAAAACTGTTGGGTTGTTCTTCTGTACTTCTC
Source organism: Thryothorus ludovicianus (assembly GCA_013397245.1). NCBI lineage: Eukaryota > Metazoa > Chordata > Aves > Passeriformes > Certhiidae > Thryothorus > Thryothorus ludovicianus. Next base: position 154,519 of record VZTB01017146.1, on the reverse strand, counting down.
CAGGTTCCCTTTTTGAGTTTTCACAACTTTTTTCCTTCTATTTCTTGTAAGATTGGAAAATGAATGACTGCAGCTCTAAACTTCATGATAAACTGATACATTTGTATTTGTATTCCACTTGTGCTTAGTCACAATTAGTTTAGTTGTTTTGCAGTAAACTATAAAACTCAAATTTTATCTGGTTTATGGAGGGAAACAGTGAAATGTTGAAATGTCAGCATCCCTGAACTGCTGCACCTGACCCAGCAAGGCACCTGAAGTGAAATAAGCTTGTGACACCACAGTAACTTATTTCATTTAAATTTGACTTCAGAAAGGGTTTTAAGGATTTCGATTTCTGTAGCAATGTAGATTGTGGAGGTATCTTTATAAACACTGGTAAAAGGTTTTGTGTCAAGCTGCTTCTGGAATGGGTATCTTTGCCATTAAGTATGGCATTATGAAATGAGGAAGCAGAGGCCAGACAGTCTTGCTTCATTATCATTGCAGCTTCTTTCCTTTTTTTTGGCTGAAAAGCCAGATCCTACTTCTGCTATTGAATTTCAGGCTTAGGTTATGGGAGACTCAGCTGATGGTTTCACTCTTTCAGTCACTCTCATTTCAGTATTCCAAATGTTTTGCAGTGAGTTATTGCAGAAATAAACCAGCACAGCAAACAGACCTGCAATACTTTCTCAGGGTAAATGTTTTATGTGGATTCTGCAGTTGTGTAAATAGGGCTGGTAAGTGACATATCCAGTTTCACTCAGGAAGTTTATTTTAGATTATGGTTTTCTACTCCAGTGTATCATCCACAATACCATCATCTCTCTGAACAATGCCTTCTGGGTATGGTTTTCTGCTCTTGACACGTGTAGCTGTGTAGAGAGGTTTTCCAGTTTCTGTACCTTTCATATGTACACTTTGGTTCCTTTGTCTGTCTTGCTTTATTAGGAAAGGTATCATCTTCCATGCAACTAGATGCAGTTCTGTTTTCTGCCCAGGAGCTTCTCTTCTCTCTTCTGGGTGACAGCAATGTCAATCCATTTAAATAAATTCCAGAAATGATGTTTAATCAATTACTGGAACACCGTGACCATAATGTGACTTCCTCTAACCAGAATACAAATATTTTAAAAAAGTTGAGACCTTTTCCAGATTACTCAGGTGGGATTAGTGAATATGGGTTTAAAATTGGTAAATCAAAACACGTAAAGTCAGATGTCTTGTCCAGAGTTAAAACCTGTTTTAAGAGTGAGGATCCCTGTGCCTCAGACCATGCCATGTTTGCCTCATGGTGGTTTTTCTGAGCCACACAGGACCTGCAAATAGGATTTTTTAACCCTGCACCGTGTTTGCTTTCTCAAGCAAGATTTATAAATTGACCAGCACCTCTCAGAGTGACCTTTACACATGGGATTACATTGCCTGTTTAGGTAATGTACCCTGTCACTATCTGTGTTAAAGATCTTGGATAATGACTGAATGTTACACTCTCTCTGCTGGCTGGTATCTGTGTATTGTAAAAGTTAGTGCAACACTAGACCATTCTGGTCAGATGCCAGGGCAAAAGTATGTGTTCTTTGCCAGGAACATGAATAATATTTTAGACACCTTGGACTACATTCACATGTTTGAACACTCATAACACTTCCTGGCATCATTTCATCAACTAAACTGTGGTAATTTTAATAGTAGTCTTTATATACAAAATGTAAAAATTAAAACTCTAAAAGTAGTGTGATTTGACAAAATAAATGAAAAAAAAAAAAAACCCTTGAAAGTAAGAAGTCTTTTTCTGATAATCTGCATTTTATGATCAATGCTTAAAAGGAAAGCCTGTGGGGGAGGGAAAAAAATCAGTAAAATTCTCTAGTTTAGGCAATAGTAAAGAGACTTTAAGCTTTGCTTACTATTGCATCGCAACCTGTGAGAAGAATTCAGCCTAACTATGAAAGGCTGCTGGGGAGTACATGGCCTTTTCATGAACGTGTTGTTCCAGCTGAGAGGGACTGACCATTTCTCCAGTGACTGGAATTTTTGAACTTGACCAGCTTTTGAACCTAATCCAGTGTTAGAGTTACCTCACTTTAAGCTGCATAATTTAGCAGTGGAACTGGAGAAGTCTTTTAAGACTTTCTTCTCCTTTCCAGAGAGACTGAAAAGACCCTGCTGGTTTCATCTCTGCCAATAGCAGAGGGTTTCTTGCTCGTGCTCCCAGCTGAGTACAAGAGAGAGCCCTGTTCACACACACACCAGTGATCCTGAAAGCCTGAGAGCTCTTCTGCTGCTCTCACACACACCTAACTAAGACATTGGATTTAACTCAGGGCAAGAATTTCAGCCACTCATCTGAGGTAGGAGTGTTACTGGATAGCAAATTAAAAATATTGGTAACAAGGTGGATTTTTCATGCTGTGTCCTCAGATTTTGAGCACAGATTACGATCCCAAGAATCCAGAAAGCTTAAATCAACTTTCTGGGCATCAGTGTAGAGAAGGACTGAGATGATGCTTCAAACAGATTAAACTCAAGCATACTCAGCATTAGACTTCTTTCTAGCAAGAGGAAAAGAAATTGGGATGTTTCTGGAACCAGAAGGAAAATACAAAAAGTCCTTGTCCGTTGTAAGACATTTTAAAGAACAAAGAAGCCTCTCTGTAAGCAGGTTAATGAGCTATTCAAATTGTGCCCACAAAAGCTTAGAAGAAGGTGAACAGAAAGACAGCAAATCTGAAAGGCTAATATTTATCTGGAAAAGCTACTGTTGACCAGAAATTGAGGTTACCAGGTGTTAATTTGCTGGCTAGCTCACTTAATTGGGGAAAAATTAGAAGGAACCAGATTGTGCTCACACCTTTTTTCTCAGTTCTTTAAAAAAAAATAAAAATTCTAGTGCAAAATGATGGAAGAGGAATAAAAGTGGGTGGTGGGAGTGGGATAAAATGCATCTGTAGCATCCTGTATCGTGTGCCAACACTACTCTCTTGACAGCTGTACTGCTTGGGCATACAAGAGCTTATGTCCCTCTCTGATTTCAGTATTTTATTAGGAAAGTTGCTGTTAAAACTGAAATAGTAATGTAGGAAGTAGCCCGACTTCCCTTGATTGTGACACATAAGTAGTATTTTGGAAGGTGTGCAGAGACAGGTGTTCAGAAGTGTTTTTGAGGCAAATGAATTTGGCTCATGAAGTAAAACATCAGAGTCCCACATAATTGTCTTGTCACCAGCCTAATTAAGCCGAGGGTTGTCCCTGTTTTGAAAGGGGACCCCTCACCTCTGCGGTCTCCTGGGACTCTTCCTCTCCAGGTGACAACTGCCTGCTGCAAGAGGCTTTCTTTGCCTTCATCCCTGTTCTTGCCATGCTGCAGTTGGGCATGCCTGACCTTTTTCAGCTCTGTTCCTGGATAAAGAGCAAAACTTCCCTGTTCCAGGCAGACACATATACAAGTATTGCAAATAGGGTTATGACTCAGCCTTTCCCCGGGGACTCAGCGCCGGAGCGAAGGCGGAGCAGCAACAACACAGAGCCACAGACCAAAAGTGCTTAGAATTTCCCATCCTTAAATCAGCGTCCTTGTAATCTAACGGAGTTAAAAGATGAATCAACCCTACAAAAATGCAGAGCTGCTCGTGATTTGTTGGAGGTACAGGGGGAATGGCAGGAATAGTACAGGGACTGCGGTAATCTTTTGGAGTCATACCAGGCTCAGCATTAACAGACAGAGATCCAGTGCCAGAGACATCAAGCTTTCTAGAACAGAAGAGGTGCCAGAAGCTGTGTTTGGGTTAGAGGATACTGAAGGGAAAGCCTCAGGGGTAATGGATCCTTGCCCAGTGAGCATAACCCCTGTCCCCACTGTAACCTTGTGCTGAAGAGGGACTTTGCATTTTCAGAAATACTTAAATGTCACATAAGCTTTTGGGAGTTTAAACTTTGCTCACAGTAGATGGTGGATTTTTCTTATGGTCTTGGAGAAGGAATAGTATTTATCTCCTTGTTTAGTGTCAGAGGGAACAAACATACTTACTGGGAGACATAAAAGGCAGGAAACAAATCTGAGTGTGTGATAATGTCAGAGCTCTTTCCGTAGCTGATGTGAGGCTGGACTTAGTCAACTACTAATCAGCTGCAAGCTGGGAGAGAGTTACTGGAGGCTGGAAGATTCTTCTAGGAATCAATATGCTAAATATATCGAGGAAAGAATATTACAGACAGGAACACTTCCCGTTGATTGCCTGTGTGCTGATGAGGCTCGGGGTGAGGTGGCCCCGTTCCCAACTCAGTCATCTGTTGCCTGCGTGGTTCTGTCAGAGGTGATGCTGCACTGGCTCCTGGCAAGGAGGACACAAATGGGAGTGAAATGGCTTAAACTTGCTTCATGTCAGCCACCAAATAACCATTGGCATGGACTCCTAGATAAAGCCAGTCTAGAACAAAGCATTTTTGTGTAGAGTGCCAAAAAGAAAAGAATCCTCTGCTTTTTAATGACCCAGTCTCCTGAACTTCATCGAGCTCCACCCTCGACAGAAAGAGAAAGACCAAGAGCTTTAATGCCTTCTGAGGACATACATATGTCAGTTCAAAACTTTTAATAAACTCTTTTGAAGTCTTTGTTCTTAGCCTACCTCAGGCATTATGTCAGAAAGCAACACCATGGAGTTTGAATACTAGGCAAATATTCCAGAATAATTGAATCCTGAGGTGATACACCTAGGAGGTAGACCTCCATGGAAATACTGCTTTTAAAGTGTTCATAGTGAGAGAAACCAGGTAGATCTGCCTTGACATCTTCTCCTTGTCATGTGCATGGTCCATGAGACCCATTGTTCTCCAGCCACTCTGGCCTTTGGGCCAGAACAGCTCAGTGGAAGACCTTCCTGTTAGCAGTCCTTTGGTAGACAGCAAAGGAACGCTGTCTGGCAACAAATCCTAGCAAGCAGAGCTAGTTTAACTGGTCAAGCTTTTTTTTTTTTTTTTTCCTAGTGTACCAGGCTTGAATTGTCTGAAAATACCAAATCGTTGTAAGCAGAGCCAAGTGTTGTGGAAACAGATACCCAACACCAGCAGTTCTAGGGTATATCCCTGGAACTGCTTTCCAAGAGTAAATATTAATTTCAGCTGTAAAGCACAAGTCAGCTGGAAGGAAATCTGGTGATCAAAGTAAACTGTTCTGTTTTTTGCTTTTCTTGGTGAAAAGTCATTGTGTGGCTCTTAGTTTGAAAGAGAATAACACTGAGCACAGTCACATACCTTTTCCACTGATTGGTTGATAGGAAAAATTGATTGTGTGTGTTCTATACAGTGAGTGTACATAGCTCTGTGTACAGCATCATGCTGGTTTCTCTCGCAATTTACCTATTCATCAAGTGTAAATAGCTGCTGTTTGCTGCAGCCAGGGCTGTGGGAATCAGTGAGTAAACCCTCTGTGGAATAAACCCCAGGCAGTTTGCAAACAGCCAGAGCTTCCAGCTCCTGGCTGAACTGAAGAATCACAAGTGTGAAACGCATTGCAAAAACATTTTTGCCAGTGAAATGTGTGTTGTCCTGGTGGGAAGAAGGGCTCAGAGAAATTGCTTCTCTGCAGTTCAGAGCGTGTGGGTGTCTGGTCCCCACACAGTTTGCTAGAGATTCCTGCAGACTCTGCCTGCTGCAAAAGAGATTTTGCTCTTTAGGTACTCAAAAACTCTTGGGTGCTTTGTGCTGTAACACCAAATGTTCCTCATAACCTGCCGCGCGCCTGTAAATCAAAATATGGAAAATTTAAGCCCTGTGTACACCAGGGCACTGGGAAGCATTGCTGAGTTCAGGGGGTTGGAGGAAAGGTGCAGAAGGCTGCTTGAAGGCTTGAATGTCAGTATTCCTGTGTTGGTTTATTTTGTCTTTCTGCAGGTGTCTGAAAGCCAACCCTGAAGTTACAGAAAGCAATAGGTTAAAATCATGTTCTGTGGCTGTGTTTCTTCTAAATCCATTTAAATGTTTTGAGGTTTTAAGAGCTGGTGTCAGTTAAGGAGAAAAATGAATTTGTGGCAAAACACTTGGAGTCAGGAGGATGAGTCTTGTTCCTGGCTCTGCAGTGCATTTCCCATGTGACTGTGAAAGTCACAAAATCCTTTTGTTGCAGTTTCCTATTCTTAGTGCAGGGATAGGAGTCTTTTTAGAGGCATGGTAGCCTTTACGATTAATTAAGCATTAATACCTTACATCCCAGATTTCTGGTGGAAACTCTAGCACTGGTATCTGAAAAACAATTGCCAAAGTCAGCACAGCTTTTTGGTTTCCTGAAGAACCTGCTTAATTTTGGTTACTTTGAGTAGTATGTTCAAAACAAAACTTGGAGGAGAAATTTTGGGTATTGCATATATTCCTCCCATCACACTGACCTTGACTGTAAATGGCCTTTTGAGGTGGTTTTGAGGTGCTAGTTCGGCCCCAGCTCCTTTTTAATATACTTGTAACAAAATGCTTGTAAATGGGTTTATTTACAATTCAACTGTGTTGCTCTTTTTCTCTGCTGAATTCATTTCCTTGGTGCTTTAAAGGACTTCATTGTACAGCACAGTTGTCACTGAGGATGGGAAGTGTCACTCAGAGTAGAAGCTGATAGCAATAAAATTACTGTGTTCCCATAGATTCACTTGAGTGCCAACTCCCATTTCTGACCTGTCACATAATTGGGACCAGCCCTGACCTGTGTAGGTGGGTGACCACCAACACAGCTCATTACAGCTGTCAGGTTGGATTTTCTTGGTGTGACTGTTACCGGAGGGAGGTAAATGTGTCCTGCAGTACAGAAGCAGGAGGAGAGAATTCTTGCTCCTTTTCACCCTTTCTTTTCATTTTCTGCCATTACTCCCCATTTTCCTTGCTTTCTGCCTGTCATGTTATATACTGTTGGGGATAAGAATAAAATGGTTTTAATTCAGAGCAGGGAGAAGGGAAGGCTGCTTTGTCAAGATTAAATACTTCTGGAAGTAGAAGTATTAAATTTTGGAATTCAACAGGCCTGACACCTCAGCTTTGTGCTTTGTTCCTGTATCCTTTCTGTGTATTCAGCATTGGAAGCCAGGCTGCCCATCCGCCAAATAAGGTTGAACTTGCTCTATCAATAGGTACCCAGTTAATGGAAGGGTTGCATTTCTTCAGGGTCTATAAAGCATTTAAAGGTCTTTGAACTAAAGACCATGTAAATGCAGCTGTTGCCAAGATGAATTAACTTGTGCTGCAGGAAGAATGAATCCATTTAGGACCTCTGAAATCAAGACTTTTGTTACAAACTTTGAATCACAGAAACACTGTATTGCGGTGGGGAAAAATGCAGAGGTTCACGAGGGAGGTGTGGAGTTTTCTCCCAATTTAATTTCTTTTGTTTTGCCTCTCTGCTTACAGATTCTCACAAACACAAAGATAAACACAAAGACCGAGAACACCGGCACAAAGAGCACAAGAAGGACAAGGAAAAAGACCGGGAAAAGTCCAAGCACAGTAATAGGTGAGGAAAAAGTGGATGAAGTCTTCATAGGCTAAAACACCACTGAATGTGCAGTCTTATGAGAATTACTCTGATGATAAGAAATGAGTATGGAATTGCTACATTTTGAGTGTGGTTTTTATAAGTGTAGGTGATTTAAGCCTGATTTTTATCATTGCCTGCATTTCCATGTGGGTGGCTGAAGCTGTGTATCTTGCAAATGTGAGCTGATACTAATGTAAAAAAGATTATTGTAGCTTAGTGTTGTTAAAGGTATAGAAAACTAGCTCAGCCTCACCTTCATGCAGATTGATGGGTTTTGTTCATAATCTTTTGTGTGTGGTTCCAGTTGCTTGTCAGAAATGTGGAGTTCTCTTCATGCTGATACAAACCCCCGCTGTTTTAGCATAGTGAGATGCCCCTATGGCTACTAAGCCTTCTCATAATCAGAAGTGCCTGGAAAGATGGTCCCCCAGAACAGTGGTGGTGTCCTTGGCCTGCCACCACAGTGGCTGAATATCTCAGCTGTGTGAGAAGCTGCTGGCTTAGATGGATCCCAGAGGATTGTGTGCTGTTTTGTCCTGTGGTTTATACACTACACTGCCTCTGGATGGGGAAGGTGTTCCATGCCAGTCACTTGCCAGGTCACCCACATTGATGTGATGGCCTGTGGCTCACGAGCTGCTGAATTCCTTGGTGCAGTTGCTCCCTAGCCTGGGCTGTGAGCTGCAGGAAGCAGGATGTGGAGGTCTGTGTGATGATTTAGTGTGGTGGAGCACGGGGCAAGTACGTCACAGCTGGGGTGTTACTCAGGGAAATTCTCCTTGTTGTAACTCCTGACACACAAGTGTCATGGAGCCTAAATTGCCACCAAAACTTGAGAAAACTAGTCCCTGGAGGGAAAGTTTCTGGTGTGACACTTGTGAATGACAGATAGTGTTTGTGCTGTGGGCAAGCGGGTGTGTTAAGTAATTGCTGTGCAACTATGATAGCACTGCCTGAAAAGGAACAAAAAAGTTTTTGTTAACAATGATTTCTATTAAAAAGCATGAAAAGGGGAGAGTCTGTGCAGAGCAGTGGGTTTGTTTTACTGGGCTCACACTTGATTTGAATTTTCTGTGATCTTATGAGAAGTTACACAAGCCTACTGTTCCATAATGTGTCTTTGATGAAGAAAAAACCCTGGGCCAAATAACTTGCTTTTGCTGGCTCTCACAACAAGGATGAAATGCTTTGGACATAATCTTTGCCTTTGTTCACACATCTATATTGCCTTGATCTCTAGTTTTCATTTTTGATCATCATGCACCCCAAAACTGACTGCCTTACATTTCCAAATGTTCATTGCTTTGCTTGAAAAACCATTCTGAAATCTTAGCAGAGCACATTCTTTTGTAAGGAGTAATGTAAGCACTGTCTTTAAATTCCCGAATTCATTAATGCTTTGACTCCATTTGTGTAGGAGTTGGAAATGGTCAGTGTGTTTTTAACTGGAAGAACTAATTATGGCTCATAACTTGAAGATGACTTTGCAAACAATAAATACAATAAAATGACAGTAGATGACAGCAAACAATAAACTGTGGAAAGAAGATAGAATGGCTGTGATGTTTTGCAGGGTGTAGCTCAGGAGGTGACATATAATCATGCCTTATCTTGAAATACTTCCTTCCTCCCTACCATGTTGTCTTGAAATCCCTCTGGGAAAGGCATCATGTTTTCTAGGCACTGTGCCTAATGCTCCCAGTTGTTTCCATGTCTTTGTTAGGTGAGCACAGTATCCCTGCATCCCGGGGTCCCAAACCAGGGTCCCTCTCTGTGGTGTGACTGAGTGCCTGCATGTGCAGAGGGTTTGTTCAAAGCATTTTTTGGGGAGAGATTGCACAATAATGTTTTGCCCCTCAGGTTCCTTACCAAGAGAGGGCTTCACTTTCCCAGACTGAGTGCACACTGCCTTTCAAAGCTGCCACCTTAAAAATGAATGTATTATAGTGCTGAATCTTGAGATTTGAACGTGGTTCCCTGGGCAGTTAACATATGTGGAAATGCCTGTGATCCTCTTGGGATCACTCCTTTAGGAGTGCTCCTGAATCTTCACTATCCCCATTCATGCTCAGTCATGCCCAGGGTACCTGGCTACATTCTGTGTAAAAACAGTAGACTTGTAACAGATCCTCATAGAAATAATTGGAATTTAAACATTTCTCCCGTAAATGCTTTGATTCAGCTGTCACCTATGCCATTCCATAAATGTAAGTTGCTGTGAGAATCAGATTTTAGGTGACCGTTGTTCAAAGGAAAAATGCCTGCCGTTTGTACTGAAATTTCTCCTTTGACAATGAGAAACAAGTGAAAAATAGCTGAGAATTCGGTAGAAATAAGAAAAAAAATTGTCTAGGAAACAGGAATGAGATGGGGAGTTTCAATGCTTTTTACCCATATGTAGAGTTTTTAAAGCACTTGATAAAAGGCTGTAAATTAGTCCTTTGGAAAAGTTTATCTTCGATTTATCGAATTGCATGTAAATCTTCACAGAATCCATTCTGTGTTTCGGAAAAGCTGCTGTGTTTCTGCAGAAGCTGCGCTGTATCTTTGGTAGTTCTCAGAAGAGGTTGAATGGTGCTTTAGCAGAAATGGAAGGCATTGTTTTCTGGGAGCCTTGGCTTGGTACCTCGGTGACATTTTCTCTGTGGTGTGTGAAGAGCCCCTGATTGCATTCTGAGAAGCACAGTGCACACTGGGCACAGTTAAGAGCAGTGTGTGGTTGTGTTTGAAGCAGATCGTTTTTGTGTCTGTCTGTAATAGTTTGACAGTTTCATTTCCTGTCCTGTACTTAAAAAAGGCTTTTAAAATAAAGCCTGCATCAAGAAGGCAGAACAACTCCAATGCAGGAGAATAAATGTTTCCTGTATCCAGACTTTGAAGGATCAAAACTGCCAAGATAAGTCTCTTAAACACCTAAAATAGACAATTTTGATTTCATATGACAGAAGTGTGTGGAGTGGTATGTAGAACTTCTTAATTTTGGTTCTTGCTTTCTTCCTCTCCCACTCACAAGATGACACTTTTGTGTCTTAACCACTCATTTACAGCTGTAGTAAACTGGGAGAGAACATTTGTGTACCTCAGACCTCCCCACCACCCCTCAAAGAAAGAAAATGCAAAGCCCACTAAGAACAGTCTGTATCAAGGAATAAATCCACATCACTGTACAACAAAGTGTGGTTTTTTGCTCATTTTCTCAGCGCCATACTTCCTGGTCTCCAAACAAAAATCTAATACACATCCATTAAATATAAATGTCAGCGGTTATAAAAATAAAATGAAACAAATCCCATGTGGCAATAGGTTTCTGATCTGTGGGAGTTGAGCGTTTCAGACAAGTAGACCACATAAAATAATGGAATAACAGATCCTTGGGAGCCAAGCCTCATCAGGGAGCGGGTTGGAAGCGTTGGCAGGAGCAGGTGTGTGTGTGCCAGGTGTCCTGGGCTCTCTGCAGGGAGGGTGGGCTGCCAGGAGCCCGAGGAGGGCAGGGCTGGCTGTGACAGGGGCTGGGAGCAGAGAGGCTCGCTGCTGAGCCGTGCTGTCAGCCTGACAAGCACCGGAGCCGCGGGAAGAAAAGCTTCTGTCAGATTGCATATTTCCTCCATTTACTAAATCTCTTGTGATCACAGCTTGGGATGAACCAAGGCATGGAACACAGAAGGGATTCACAGACCTGATCTTCTCTGGCATCTTCTAATTTTATGGTTTTGCTAGGAAAAACACAGATTCTCCAGGCATTTGCTAGCCATGGATGGGAGATAAATTTCAATTCAGATTTCTTGCACACCTCCTCTGGTTTGTTATGTGATCCTGATCTGCTTGGAATGGTGTGTGTTGGGGACTGGAAGAGGCAGGGATACCTGATGTGGGGTATCCCTGATTATTACCCCTGATGTAAGGGTAAAAACAATTTTAAAAAAAGACTTCATACCTGCTGTTCACTGGCACAGGTGGGTTTGTTTTTCTATCCCGTTTTAGTGCACAGTTCACCTTGAGTAGTTTTCTAACATGGCACTGCTTTTCAGTCGTGAAAATTTTTGCTTTTTATCTAGTAGTATACTTAATTCTCACAAGTCCATAGAAAGCATGTCTTAAGCACGATCCTCATTTCAACATGTGAATATTGTTCTTATTCCTAAAATTTTTATCAGCTGTTGATTACTCCAGCTTTTTATCTTGTTCCTCTTGCTGAAGGCTTGATCTGATATCTGTGAAAAGACTCCTTTCACCACCGTGAAGAATGGTTTCAGGCTGTTTTATTGCATTGCCAGAAACCCCAGCAAAACCTTTGGGGCTCACGTGTTTATTCCCTGTAATTCCATATGATAACCCTCTAACAGCATAATATCCTGCAAGCCAGCTGAAAACCTGTCCTTCCCTGGGGTGCTGCTGCTTTCTTTGGAAGTGCTCCCTGCACGGGCAGAGCTCTCCCTTGGTGTGCATTAGCCTGGATGTGATCACAGGTTTCCATTAATACTGAACTGCGTCAAACGAGACACGGGCTGTGTCACCTGTGCCCTGTCCCCATCGTGTTTTTAGGCTGCACTGAAATCACAACTCCCTGTTATTTTACGCTTCAGTTGTGCTGCAGCAGCTCCCGAGTAGGCACAGCTCTGATGGCAAGCGGCTCTGGCACTCGCTAGTAGCAGATTCCCTGTCACGAGCTAATTACAGCAGAGAGAGGAAATAAGAGACACTTTAGATAAAGCATCCTTCCCAGCTTGTGGTTTTGAAGCTGGAATGGAAAGGGCCTGGGAAGGGATTATTAACGTACATAAATGGCACCTGAAGAATGCAGTGTTAAATTACTGCGAAGCTGTTGCAGTTTGAAGGAGGAAGCTGTGATCTGCACATCTGCTGTTCTTTGGAAACACTTTCCACTTGTGACTTTCCCATGTGATCTCGGCCTGAGCAGCTGCTGCCAGGTGCCTGGGCTGTCTCCCTCTCCCTCTCCTCTCTCCTGCAGGCATCCTCATTGGGAAATATATCCCTGCTTACGAGGGAAATGGCTTCTTGTCATGCATTTTCTGCTTCATGTGCTTCAGCCTGAGCTCTCCACAGCCTTTGGATGTCCTTGTTTACACTAAAGCTGTAAATGGAAGACAGCAAGCTGGCACAAAGGATGGAGTGCTTCAGGAGATGTGTGTACTCACCTGGCCTTTGTCTGAACTCAGCCGGTAGTACCGTGATACACCTGTAGGTGATGTAATCCCTCATTCTGCCTGTGTTAATGTGATATCCTGCTGCAATTGCTTACCTTAAAAAAACACAAACACTGCGCGTTTGTCAGCATTAAACACCTTCAAGAGGCATAACTCTGAGTTCTCTTGCAGTGATGCAACTGCAGTGGTCTGGGTGAGAAGGAAGCCCTTACTCTGTCAGCAGGGCTGGGTATGAGCAATTGTTGTGACCAGTTATCCTTTTTTCAGGCTGGCTTCCCTCTATCTTAGGGGGGTTTTGCTGTCCTACTTCCATGACTCCAAGCTGGCTTGTTGGCAGAGAGGCATGTGCAGGAAAGGTAACAAAGGATTCACAGAGGTCTGAACAATGAATTCAAGATAAAATTAGCAGTGTGCATGTGATCTTGAGACCATTTTGCTTGGTTTCTTTGAAGAAAAGTGATTTTTTTCTTCCAGTTTTGAATTGACCAGGAAGATAGACTTCTGATCTTTAAATTGTTCCCAGTCCCTCCTAATAATAGCTTTAGGATTGTCTGAAATAGCTTTCTGATAGAAGGCTGAAACTCCATCTTCAGGGTAAGGATGGCATCCTGTTGCCTTCTCTTTTCTTTTGAGATTAGTGTGGTGGTTAAATTGTGTTCCCTGTAGGCTCACATGTGTATCTGAGCCAAATGAAAGACCAAAGCAGCTCAGCTTGACTGCAGTTAATATGCGAGCAACTTCAGGAGAAAAAAGAAGTTTCTCTCTTGCTTGAGGCCTTTGTTATCAGCTCATTTCCAAGGGAGCTTTTCTGGGAGATGCAGATTTCCATCCCTCCAAGAGAAGAGGGGCACAAGCCTTCCTTGATGCACATGTCAAAAGTTTTGTGCTGAGCTGTTGAAGAGCTGTAGTCCAATATCTGGAAACACACAGGTCTGGCAAGCAGGCTGCTTAAAAATAAGGAAAATAAATTTATGCTCTCTTTTAACTTTGGAGTGAAAAGTACACGATAGCAGATCTTTATCTAGGGGATTCCTTCCAGTCACAGGGAGCAGCAGCAAGCAGGACCTCGGGGCCAAGCCACCAGTGCTGATCTTTGGAAAATGAAGCTGCAGAGTGAAACTGGAGACACAGTTTCCTTAGGTTATCTGAGCCCACATTGCTGGGGTGAGAAATTTACTGCTCATTGCAGAGCAAAGGGGAAGGATAGTCTTGGATTAAAAAATGAAATTAAGACCAACAAAGAAGACTGAGTCAGGAAGCCAGACATCTTGATTCTGGCTCTGATGCTGAAAAATCTGAGAAACTAAGCTGAAAAATTTAGATTAGATTGCATGACAGCCTTTCAATGCTGGCCACTTAGTCTCTTTTGAGAGGGGTGTCACTTACTTAAACAAGCCTAAGTGTCTAGAGATTTTAGCACGTTTTTTTTAATTCCAGCTGTAGTCTGTAAGCATTCAACACAGACAAATAAATATTGTCTCTGCCTCTCTAGGCCATTGGGATTTTGTTTCTGTTTCAGTCTCAGCTTTGCAAATCTAGATTGTCCTCCATTAATTTCCTTTTCATCATGCTTTGTGTACATCCCAGGGCTCTTCCAGCTATGTACTGAAAGCTAGTGCTTTTGGCTGCTAGTGAGATTGAGGATGGTGCTTTGGAAAACCAAAATGTTTCTCTTTTTTGTTTTTTTGGGTTTTTTTGGGGTTTTTTTTGCTATTCCAAGCTCCCAAGCAACAGCCACTGCCATGAAGTTTCACTCAGAGCACTAACTCTAGTGGTTGCAGTGTGTACCACACTTTAACGATACAAATTAATGTCTGAGTAAAACATTATTTCAGGTAGGATTTAAATATCAAATAAAACCAAGAAAGAGTCAGAAAATAAACACAAGTAGACTTGGAAAGAACAAGATGAGTCTGAGCCTTGTGTTTGTTGGTTGTGATTTTTTTGGATGTTAGAATTGTAGAATCACAGAATGGTCTGGGTTGATCAGGGACCTTAAGGCTCATCTCAGTCCCCACCCTGCCATGGGCAGGGACACCTCCCACCAGACCAGGTTGTCCAAGCCCTGTCCAACCTGGCCTTGAATACAGGGATGGAGCATCCACAACTTGGATTGATATAGGAAGGTGGAATATTGATTATTGATATTGAATGTTGTTATTATTATGAGTATTAGTTTAAATATATGAAGATTGAGATACCTTTTAAATTGTCAACCTTAAATCTTTGGCAAATGGGGTACTCAGACCTTCCTGAGTTTAAAAATTATTAGTAATACGTGGAGTTTTTGCTTTCAGACAGTCAATGACTCTGACTGGAGCAAAGGAAAATTAAGTAAGTGTCTTGAGGTTGGAATACTGATGAATACCCAGGGTCCAGAAGCTGGGATGAGAGATGTGAGCAGGAGCAGCAGGCATGTCGTGGATTTGCAGCTCCAGTGTCAGGATGTTCCGTGTCTGTGCTCGCATGTCCTGAGCACACTGTCCATAACATGATCTGCTGGGTAAGAATAGTCTGCAGTTGTTGAGTTTGCTCACAGGCAACATGTGGTGCTGTGTGTCTGACCAGGCATTCCTGGAGTGCCTGTTGCCTTTTGATGTTCCAATAGGCCTTCACTGCTTTGTGTGAAGAGGTTGCTAGAGAGTTAAAATGAAACTGGTTTCTCTCGCTGCCGATCTCTTGGTGTCACCCAGTATTGTGAATATACTGATTTCCTTCAGAGATGGATGTTCATGCTTTAGCTGCTGGAGCTTGGATGGGTGGTGTGCGTTTATTCAATTTATTCAATGTATATTTATTGGAGTGTTATTATTCGAGCTACTCTGGGCTTGAATTATTTAGACCTTTGGTGGGTTCACATGCATTTGTCCATGCTGGCACCTGCAGTTGTAAGCTGGGTGTGGGTTGGTGTATTTGTGACTGTGATTGCCTTGCTCCTAATCACACAGAGACTGTAGGGACTGGTTAATGTGCTGCTCGCTCCCTGTCGCCATCAACCTTTTTGTGGTCTATTTCTGTGATAGAAGTCTCAAAGAAGCTGTAATTTTTAAAAATCATGCTCTTGCCCAGCATCCCCAGCTTGTTTCTCAGGGTTGTGTTCGTTCAGATTGATTTGGGCTTGCACCTGAGTGTTGAAACAACTGAAATAAGGAGAGTGCCTTTTTCAAGTAAATCTTTGTAGTGTATTTTGTAATCCTGAGGAGAAGCACAGTATGTCCCAGAGAACAGCAGTGATGGGTGTCAAGTGCTGAGAAGGGAGAGTGTGAACAGGCAGCATGAGGAAGGCAGCTTGGTTGGTGCCTCTCCATGCTGATTTACACCATGCCTTTGACTTGCTAAAGCCCTGGGTGACCTCAGGGAGTCCACACAACCTTATAAGTGTGTATTGAAGGCCTGTAGAATTGCCAGGCTTGTTCCTTGGCTTCCACACCACTGCTGCTAATCCTTGTGGCCAGTTCTTGATGTTTCTATTCTGAGTCTCCTGAGAGTATTGCCTCACTTTTGGCTTCAAGGTTTGTCATTCCGTGAGAAACCTCATTTTCATTTGAAAACATTTGGAAAAAATGTGCCTTTCTAGTTGATCAGAAAAACTTGAAAACGTGATACAAATTTATCGTAATGTCTCAGAAATCAGAAGTGGGTAGAAACAGAATAATAAAAATTGATTTTCTTCTCCTTGTGTGCATTTTCTCCTGTTTTCTGACTGAAGATTCTAGGTATTTAAACTCTCAATACTGCTATTCATAACACCAGAGTAGTTAGAGACCAGACTCTCACTTGAGAACACCTTTGTTGGGTTCTGGCCCCGCAGGATGGGAGCGTTTGAGCAGAGCTGGGCTGGCTGTGGTGGCATCGACAGCTCCAGCTGAAGACTGCAGCATTATTCCTGCCTTTTCTGTTTGACTTTGCATAAACACAAGGACATCACATATCCTGTTTGCTCTGGTTTTCCCATCTGTTTGGGAATAATAGAGATCAGCGGTTTTCTCTTTAAGTTCCAGAGTTGAGAGCTGCTACACTGACAAACTGTTGTCTGAGCAAAAGCTGACACGGGCATTGACGGGGCTGGCGGCTCTGTTCCAGTGACCTTTTATGTGGACTAGGAAAAAGAGGAAAAGCAGAGACAGTGGGAATTCATCCTAAAGCGTTGAGCTTTAAGTGTAGCAGCTGTGGATTTCCTCAGCAATCCTGGCTGATGGGTTTCCTGAAGCAGAGGCTTGGCAACTGGGATTTTGTGGTGTCCCTCCTGTACTCCTTCCTCCCAAGGAGAATGGGTCATGCCTGACAGGAGACTGTGGGGGATCATCCTGCTAAGATGATCCCTTATTTTTTAGGGTTTGTGATCATCAAAACCTGCGACTCTTTACCACTGGAAATTGTCTTAGTCAAATCTCCTTGTGTTCTCCTCTGCAAACACACTCTCTTGTCTTGCAGTGAGCACAAAGATTCCTCGGAAAAGAAACACAAAGACAAGGAGAAAACCAAACACAAAGATGGCAGCTCAGAGAAACACAAAGACAAACACAAAGATAAAGACAAGGAGAAGAGAAAGGAAGAGAAGGTGGGTGTCTCCTGTGGGAGAGACAAGAGAATGGGTCTGGCTTGTAATACTGAATAGTACAAACTCAGTGGGTTAGGTGCAGCTTGTACTACATCTAACCCACTGAGGAGTTTTTATCAACTTGGAGAGAATAATCCCAATGCTAACCCAGACACTTTGTTTGTGGAGTGCTAGATATGAACTCATAAGGGCTTTATCTGCAGGATGTGAATAGAAACAGTTCCACTGTGGAGCTGTGTCCACTGGCTCCACATTTTCTCCTGTTACATTTCACTTTACCAAGCTTGGGTTCAGAGACAAAGGAGAAAAATCAGTCATATCACATTCAGTCCATGCAAGAACAAACTATATACTTAATTCCAATTTGCTGAGGAAATTGGAGGGCCGAAAAGTACTGAATTGACTAAGACTTGCAGAAAATGTTGCCTCTCTGTCATGTAGGTCACTAAGGACTGCAGAGGATGGAGATAGTCACAATTCCTTCTGCAAGTTAAATACTCCGTGTTGTATGTTGGAAAATGCTAATCAGCTCTTACTTTTTATGTTTTTCAGATGAAGTCATCTTCTGGTGATATAAAAATAAAGAAGGAAAAAGAAAATGGTTTCTCCAGGTAAGAAATCAGGTCTATGATTTGGAAAAAGCTGCAGTTTGACTTTTCATAGGTGCTCAGTGTTTGAATCCTCTCGTTTGGTCTTGAGAATAAATTGGAGCTTTCTTAAGCCCTTCAGAAGATAGATTCTTCTCAATTATGAGAATGGGTAGATCTTACCCAGTAACTAGAGATGGGAGCTGTGGAATACTGGTGTGTGCCTGCACATGCTGGGTTTGCCTGAGTATTTAGGAGCTGGATTCTGCTGAGGATAGACAGAACTGTGGGAACACTGGTGGCTGGATTTGAAAGAACCTGTGTTGTAAACTTGAGCCCTTCAAACAGAGTGCTGGAGACAGGACCCAGCAAAGCCAGTCCAGATTGCCTCTGTGTGTCTCTCCTGTGTTGTGACTGCAGCCTGAAGCCTTTGCAGAGGAATGACTAGTGTAAAATCAGAAGTACCTGCAGGAAATGCATAGATGTCCCACTCTAGTACTTAATTCCTGCTTATAATAGAACTCCTGGTCTTGAGTGTTGTATCAGTCAAGATTGCTAAGTAGTCTTATTAAAACCCTGAAGAGAGCAATTGATAGAAGAGTACTTTTTCTTAATAGTCAACCAAGATCTCTTGTGATTTGTTTGCAATCCAGCCATTGGTTATTTTTAAGGTGCTAAATCCAGTGCACTGACTTACTGAAGGTGTGTGGTGTGGTGGATGCATGCATTGATACCTGTTAGTCAAGAACAGCACTTTGTTCATGAATTCTTTCTGTTTGAGTCCACTTAAAAATCAAAACAAACAAAACCTTTCCAGTCTCACCACGCTCTGTGGGTACAGAGAGGTTGGAAGAAGGCACCTGTCTGGCCCGTGCCTTTTAGCTATTCTTTGTTTGTTTTGAATGTGCCTTTTTGAGGTGAGTTCCTCCATCTGGTTCCTTTCCCTGCTCTTCAAACGGGAATGGAAGGAGCCCGGCTTGGCGCGGGGCAGAGGCGCCATCTCCAGGCCCTTTGGGGAATACTCTGGAAATTGGGAGCAGGGACATTCAGGTGTTTGCAGGCAGCTCATAACTCTCTCTGGCCTCTGCTGCTCAGCAGAACTGCGTGATGTGCTAATCTCACCGTGCTCATGATGACTTAGGTTTTAGCTTTTATATTTTTTAGATCCTGGGCTGTTTTGGTGAATAGTTTTAGGTTTCATATTCAGTGCTACTGGGTTCTCTTCACAGAGTAGGGAGACAAAACAATTCCTTCTCTACCTTGCTACCAAGGACAGCTTTCAGGCCCAAGAACAAAAACAGTGGTGAAGTGAGAAGGAAAAACCAGGAGGATGGAGCTTCATAACCTGAAGCTATGGTTGGACAATTGATTCTAAAATGAACTTATAAAAGTGTGAGACCTTGTGATCAGATGTCCATTCTGTGACAATTTTGGGGCATCTTGGGTGTGGTCTGGCTGGGCTCTTGTCCGGCCCAGGTGTGCCCATTGAGGCCTTTTAATAAATCCCTACTTTATCCTCTTGCTCTGGCTGGGCTTTGTTCCAGGTCAGCCTCCAGAAGGCAATACTCTCATATCAAGATAACTGAATCCTCCTTAGGTCCAAGAGCATTTTTTGATGTGTTTGAGAAAAGCCTGGAGGAGCCATCACATTTGTGCCTTCTTTAGGGCCAAGTGCTGGTTAAGAGTAATTATTTTCTTTTTTTTTTCCTGCTGAAATATTCTTTTACAAGTTCTGCGGAGAAAAATGTCCTCACTCAGATGGTTTTAATTTTCTTCCTTAAGACTTGGTATGATGAGCAGCATTAGAGTCTTGGAAACAATGCAAGTCAAGGTTCAGCTTGGTCATACAGCTCCTTTCTTTTCACAGACTCACTTTATTTCTTCCATTACAAAACACTGTGCAATATTTCAGAGTTAAAATAGATAAAATTCCTAGTGACTTTACACGCAGTAGTCCTTCATTTCTGCCTGAAAGGGAGAGTATATTAAGTGAGACAATTACCTTTTTTTCCATAGATGTTTTGCAGCTGTCTCTGTGCTGCAGACTTGTGTCTCAGTC
The DNA here is from genome assembly GCA_013397245.1 of Thryothorus ludovicianus. Taxonomy (NCBI): domain Eukaryota; kingdom Metazoa; phylum Chordata; class Aves; order Passeriformes; family Certhiidae; genus Thryothorus; species Thryothorus ludovicianus. The sequence continues at coordinate 134,649 of VZTB01017146.1, read as the reverse complement.
AATTCTGGGCGATGCAACAAAAATGGCTTCATAGAGCAGCTTGTTTGTATCTCCCCTGAGCTGCATCTTCAGCACTGCAGTGGCTTTAGAGCTGTGAAGGAGCAAACTGCTTGTTCTGCTTCATGGACACACTGCCAGCTAGCATGAGACTCCCTGATGTATCCTGCTGACTGTGGTCTGCAAAGCTGAATGCTGCTTATTTTAACTCCTACTTTATCTGATTGCAAAATTTGCATGTTGGCTTGGAAACTGAGTCAGTTTGATATAGAAATTGTTGGGGGGACGAATAACAAAGCCCAAGATGGCACTAAGTGCTTCAAAATGTGATTTTGGACTCTTTGAGACATCTTTTTCTTTATGATGATCAGTGAAATCCTTCTCTGAAATCTAGAAATAATGAGTTTGTCTAACAGAATAGTCTCTCTTGCACTCATACTCTATTTTTTTCTTATTGCTAATGTCTTGGGACATTATGGCTGAAAACATTGAGCCTAACTTTGTGGTCTGTTGAAAGGGACAGGATTGTTTGCTTCCTGCAGCTTGGACAGTGAAAAGAGACTGATCTGTTTAACTTTGCCAAATCTTTGTTTCCTTTTCTGGTTTTCACATGCCTCAATATTTAGTTGGCAAAATATTCCAGGGAATAGCTTTCAAATCTTTGTTTAGCTGATAATCTTTTTCTCTCTTAGAAGGCTCAGTAAGGATATTCAGTTGAAACTAAATAACATCTGCATTTGACTCCACACAGGCATTTCAATTTTTAAGTGTATTTGAAAGTGCTGGAAGCTACAGTTGTTTTTACTCAAAACCTCAAAGAAACAAAATGAACTCTGAGCTGTTGAAATTGAACTTCATGTTGCTTGAGAAATGGCAAATGCATAGACAGTGAATTACTCTTCTTACACTGTCTGTGAGTGTTCAGAAAATGACACATCTCAAGCCTTTGCTGTCTTGTGATGGCAGCACATTCCATGGAAGATGTGCCCACTCTGCAGATGATTATTTCTTATAACTTAGTTGTTTCCAAGAAGCTTCATCTTTGAAAGTAGAACCGTGTTTCCTTCTTTTTGTAGTCCGCCACGTATTAAAGATGAACCAGATGATGATGGGTTTTATGCATCTCCTAAAGAGGACTCCAAACCCCTGAAGAGACCTCGAGAGGATGATGAGTAAGTAGCGTGGGTGCTGGTGACTTGGATGTTTGCCTTTAGTTTTAAAAGGAGAACGTTGAGGGAGCAGGTGGAATTTCAAGTGATCAGCACAGGCTTCTAGAGATGAGTACTGGAGGTCTGAGACCAGACTCCTTATGCTGTTACAAGTTCTCTGAGCAGGGCAGGGACAGTATTTGTGCTGTGCAAGGCAAAATGCCATTACCCACTTCTGCAGATGGTGCTGTGAAATGTTGCAGAACTAGTAAATAAAAAAGAAAAACCCCAGAAGGCAGGTAAAGACTGATGAGGACTGTAAAACACAAATGTGAGCATGTGAGGTATTAACGTGGCTAAGTGGCTGCAGTGGTTTCTGTTGGGCAAGGAAATGACTGTACAAGAGGCAGAAAATGCTCTGTCAGCCTGTTTGGAGGCAGGGGGAGGCTTGCCTGCACTGCCTGGCATGGTTTGCCTGGAGTCTCAGTGTGTCATGAGTTATGCTGAGGGTTGTTGTCTCAAAGAGAAACACCCATGATGTTTGCCTGACACTGGAACCCCCTGAAGTACAAGCTCAGTTCCATCTTGCTGTGCTCTGCCACTGTGCCCATCCAGCTCTTCAGGGAGTTTGTCCTTATTAGGAGTCAGGACTTACAGGGTTGGAAAGGTTTCACCATGGTGGCAATTCCTACGTGTCTCAGTGTCCAAGAGACATGGGTGGGACATCTTTTCTTTTGTGTAATCTCTTGCTGCCTTCTGCTAGGTTTGTATGACTTCTGTCTGCAATGGAAAGATTAAGAATTGATATGTCTGCCATGCAAAGATTAAGAACTGGGGTGTTTCTGTGCATTAGGGAGTGTTTTGTCTCTGCAGAGCTCAAAAATAGTGACAATAAGGTTGAGTGCCTGTGGATGAGCATCAAGGGTAAGGCTGGTAAGGCAGATATCCTGCTGGGAGTCTTGTTCCAGACCACCCAACCAGGATGATGAGGTGGATGAGCTGTGCTGTGAGTGGCTGGCTGACATTTCAGCATTGCCAGCCCTTGTTCCTGTGGGAGACTTTAACCTGCTGGATACCTACTGGAAACTCAACACAGCAGAGAGGAGACAGGCTGGGAGGCTCCTGGTGTGTGTGGAAAAGAACTTTCTGTCTCAGCTGGTAAGGACAGCTGTGGCCTTCCAGGGGTAGTGCCCTGCTGGACCTGCTGTTTGCAGACAGAAAGGCAGGTGGAAGATGTGGTTGTTGGAGGTTGTCATGGGCATAACAATCAGGAAATAATGGAGTTTTCAATACTTGGTGAAGGAGGGGTAATCTGGACTTCCAAAAGGCAGACTTTGGCCTCTTCAGGATGCTGATTCAGAGTGTCCCTTAGAAAATAGCCCTTAAAAACAAAGGGGCCCAGGAAGGCTGGACATACTTTAGGAGGGAAATCTGGAAGTCATAGGGAGCAGCCTGTCCCCATGTTCAGAAGATGAGCCAGTGGGGAAGAAGACCAGCCTGGCTGAGCAGGGAACTTTGGCAGGAACTCAAAGAAAAAAGAGTGTGTGTGTCACCTTTGGAAAAAGGGGCAAGCCACTCCAAAAGTGCTTAAAGATCTCTTTAGGTCATGTAGAAAGAAAATTAGAGAGGCAAAAGCTCAATTAGAACTTAATCTGGCCGCTTCTGTAAAGGATAATAAGTGTTTTTATAAATACTTAACAAAAGGAGAGCCAAGGAAAACCTTCATTCTTCATTGGATATTGGAGGGAATATGTTATCAAAGGAGAAGGCTATTTAATGCCTTTTCTGTGTCAGGCTTCAGCAGTAGGACAGGTGGGCAAGAAGGCCACTGGCACCTGGCCTGTATCAGGAATAGTGTGGCCAGCAGGACCAGGGAGGTGATTCTGCCCCTTTACTGGGCACTGCTGAGGGGCACCTCAAGTTCTGGGCTGCTCAATTCAGGAAGGACATCAAGGGGCAGGAGCAAGTCCAGAAGAAGGCAGTGGAGCTCAGGAAGGGTCTGGAGCACAACTCCAGTGAGGAGCAGCTGGGGGGGCTCTGCCTGGAGAACACAAAGCTCAGGGGTGATCTTAATCATTCTCCAGAACTCCTTGACAAGAGGGTGCAGCTGGGTGGGAGTCAGGCTCTGCTCTCAGGGAACAAGGGATAGGACAAGAGGACATGGTCTTAAGGTGAGCCAGGGGAGGTTTAGGTTGGACATCAAGAGGAATTTTTCACAGAACGAGTGATTAGACATTGGAATGGGCTGCCCAGGGAGGTGGTGGAGAAACCATCCCTGAAGGTGTTTAAGGAAAGACTGGACGTGGCACTCAGTGTCCTGGTCTGGTTGACAAGGTGGTGTTGGGTCACAGGCTGGACTGGATGATCTCAGAGTCTTTTCCAGCCTCATTGGAAATACTGTGTTTAGGTAATTTGCCAGTACTCAATTTCGCTATTGTTTGAACTAGTGGGGGATGAAAAAAGTGAGCCTTGTGGAAAAGATCCCAGACTGATGACTGGAAAGAGAGTTGGGATAGAACGTGCCAATAAAATTATACCCATTTATCCCATGCCATGGACTCACTGCTAATGCTTTTGAATCGATTCTTCATCGAGGAAATGTTTGCTTCAGCAGTGAAACTTGTGGAGAGGTATTGATAGTAATATCTTGTAGGTTTTGTAGGCTTTTGTGATGGATTGGGATTATTGAGTCTTCTGAGAGAGCAGGGTATAAATTATATTCTTCAGAAATTTAAAATGCCAGCTATGGTGCAAGCTTGTGCACACAAACTTTGTACATCTATGATTCCTTTTTATTTGTACTCGAAAATGGATCACTTTCATCAGCAAGTGTTTTTGTTCTTAGTGCTGACTACAAACCCAAGAAAATCAAAACAGAAGACATCAAGAAAGCAAAGAAAAGGAAACAAGAGGAAGAAGAGGTAATGTGACAGACAAGTTTATTTGAACAAAGCTGTGTGTGTCAGACCCTCACTTATGGTGCAGATATTAACTTATCTGAACTATCATGTATAAAAGGTCAGGGAAACTTTATTTCCAGCCCTTAAAACAGTGGATGGAGAAGATGCCTGCAGGACATGAACTTCCAGGCAATTCACAATCCTTCTGTTAAGGAGCTGGCAGGGGGCAGGGAAGCCTTTGGTAATTGCACAGATGATGTGGCAGGGTTCAGAGGAGACGGAAAAGAGATTAGGTGCTAGAGGGAACCTTGAAGCATTTAGATGGAGCCTAGGTGGAAATTTCTTTGGAGAGGGACTTGGAAAAGGTTAGACATAATTTGAGACTGACAAACTACACAGCTAGCAAAGGAACCCTTGTGAGACACATGTTGCAGCACCTCCAGGCAATAGGGTTGATTCTTCCCTTCAAAGCAAGTGTCTCTACACTGAGCACACTCCAGGATAGTCCCAGGAGCCACAAATGGTGATTGTGCAGTGCAGGCCAGGGAAGAGGTCTGTAACCAATTCCCTCCCCATGGCCCAGGCTTGCCCCTTATCAGGTGATAACTGGCTGTGTGCATTTAGCACATCCCCAGTGTAAAGTAAAAGAATTTGGCTGAAAACTTGAGTGGGACCATCAGCAAGACTTAGGCTTAATGGGATGATCTAAGAGCACATTTATGTGGTGAAGCCACAGGAATTCAGCTCCAATACACCCCAAGAGAGAGTCTTTTAGTTTTAACACATCTTTTCAGGGGAGGGGGAAGTAGAGTAGCTTGCTCTAACAGATTCTTACTCATTTTGCAGGAGAGCAAAGCAAAGAAAGTGAAGAGCAAAGATAAGAAAGTCCCTGAAGCAGACAAAAGAAAGAAGCCGAAAAAAGAAGAGGAGCAGAAATGGAAATGGTAACTATATATAGTCAGTGCTGTAGGCTCCCATCTGCACCTGGACTTGCCTGTACCTCCCATGCTGGCTGAATAAGCACATCTGGCTTTCTCTTCTGTTGATTCATGAGGATTTGTTCTGAATAATTGGCTTACTTTCTGGTAAGCTCTAAATAAATATCTCATTCACTGTGTTCATCCTCTGAAGTAGAAGTGATATCCCTAAAACAGGAAATAAGTGTTTTGTGGGGTTGTCTGGTTTTTTTTTTTTCCTGTGTCATGTAGAGGCTGCCTGTAATGATCAGATTCCAATATTCCTGTGCCCAGAAGCTGCTCTGTGCTGACACTCTGCAGAGCAGTACGAAATCTTCTAGGCTTGGGGGTGTCAGCAGGAATGTATTCATAGGTGCAGGTGGATCGAGGAATACATTAATATGTGCAGATGTGTTAAAGCACTATTCTAGTGGAGTTTTTGTGTTCCATAGAGGTACAGCAGGAGTGGGTGTCTGCCTTTTCATTCTAGTGGGTGTCAGCTGTGCCTCTCAAAACTGCTCCTGCCTCTGGCACAGAAATAAAACTTGATCAAGTGACCAGTTAGCTCAGCCTGTTCAACAAATGATTTCTGAAAATGAGTTTTAAATGAAAAACATTTTCTGTCTTGCCCAGGATCCTTAACTAACATCACTGAAGTTGTACTTTCACCCACTCTTAAATCTTTTTAGAAAATAAGTCTGACCTTTGTGGTTCTTTTGGAAGACAGACCTGTGATGCATCAATAGTGCTCTGTGTAAGAAACCTGCTAGATTTTTTTTTAACCCTCCTTAGTAACTTAAGCTGTTATTTCTAGATTTGAGGGAGCTACCATTTGTGTGTTTTGAAGTTTTGGCCTCAGTACTTACCTCATTTTAATCCTCATTTCTCAAAAGCATGTGTGTTTTCTGCCCACCTGTAATGTATTTTTATGACCTTCCAGGTATGTGTCCTTGATCTTTTCTCAGATCATTTGGCTGTTTTTAATAGATCTGTAGAGTTGGGGAAAGTCTTTGCAATCTTCTTCAATCCTTTCAGGTTCAATCCTTTACTCCTTTATTGACACTATTATTGATTCATCTTTAAAAAGAAAAGAATCTTCTGTAGTGCTTACAGTCTCTACATATTTCTCTTTGACTGTCACAACTTCCTCAGAACATCAGCACTTGCAAATCTTTTTCATACTTGAATACTCCCTTAGAAACTTGGGTTTCCAGCCCCTCCCCAAAACTTTCCTTTTCCCTGAGCAATCCACTTCTTTCTCAAATCCTTTGACAGTGTATTTTTAATGTGCTGTAACATTACCAAACTACATGAAGCAATAGGAAGCTACAGAAGGTCTTTTTAAGCCTTAATGATCTGTTGTCTTCTTGGCTTTGTCTCAGCTCCCCTGACTGCTTCTGTGTAAGTTAATATTCTGTTATCCCAGCTCCCTTTTCTTGTGGGCTGTATCCTTGGACAGCAGACCTTTACTGGAAAGCTGTGCTGTTCTCCCCTCACCTGCCTGGGCAGCACAGGCCCCTGTAGCAGTGTTAAGCTCTGCAGGTTGTGCTTACTGCTGAGGAAAAGTGCCATGGAAAGCATGTTTTGCAGAATTTGGCACAGGGTAGCTGCATCCTTCTGCTGATGTTCCTGTCATCCATCTGCAGCTTTTACAGCGTGCCTTTGCTGGACAAGGTTTCATCTGCACTTCACTTGTTTCTCTTAAGGGCATTTTATGTTCCATCCGAGTCAATTTTCTGAGCGTCTGATACCTTTTTTTGGCTGCTGCCTCAAGTGCTTGCTGCCTTGAGCATTTTCATCCTCACTTGTGTGAATGCTTGATGCAGACATCCCCGAGGCCCTGGCCTCATTCATCACCATGTGGAGCTCTTGCAGAGGTCATTTTCACTCCCTGGCAGCCTTTGAAGAATCTGATCCAGAAGTGCACCTTAGGAGCACTTCTCCCACCCTGTGTTACAGCAGGTTCATTTCCTTGAAATAACATATCCCTGAGGTATCTCCTGGTTTTTTTCCCAATAATGTTCTCTCTTTTCATTCCACTGTAAAGATTTTCCCCAGCTTTTCCTTCCTAAGCTACCCTGGCATATTTAGACAAGTTTGATGTGGGATTTAATTAAGAAGCCTAGATGACTGATGAGTTGTTGCTGGAATCAGTGAGGCAGCTTTCCTAATAGGCAGCATTTTCCCACAAAATCCTGTGTAGAACATTGCTTTAGAACCAGAAGCTTCCAAGGGCAGTGGTGCTGTAATGCTTTCCCTGTTTGAAACTAAATGAGGATGAAAAATGAGCTACACTCAGGAGACTCACTTTTACCTTTTGTCTTAATGATTATGTGTGGTGTTTGGGAAGGTGGAGGTGGGATTGGGGGTGGTTTGTGGTTTTTTGTGGCACACTTTCTGGTATTTTTGAGCTTAGAAACTTCCCCATGAATCCCATGTTTCCTTTTGCTTTTCCCAGAAGGTACAATGTCCTTCTGCTGTCTATTTAAACTGCTGCCTTTCTGTTGCTGCTTTTACATGTGTCCTTTGTAAAAGAGCAGGGAGAGATAGAGGTACTGAATTTCTCACCAAGTAAATACCAGAGGAATAAATTTAAAACAACAAGAATGACAAACCTGTCCTGAAAAGCAGTAACTACTGTGAATGATGTCCTTACTTTGCTCTTACTGGAATAAAATTGCTCATTGTCAGAAAGAATCTTATTCTGGCTGAGAGTGGTTTAGATTTATTTTGCTGAAAGGAGCTTCTGGGTGGAAGAACCTAGGACTATGTTTGACAAAATATTTATATTTCTAGCTTCTAATTAATTCAAAACAAAACAAAACACAACAATCATTAGGAATGTAAATATTTGCAGTCTGTGTCAATATTGGTTTCTTATATCAACATGGTTTACTCGAGCCTTCTTCCCAGCCAGGGACTGGGGTCTGATGTGCAGTTCTGTACTGAGAGCTGGGTTTGGGTGTTTTGCTGTTAAAGCTGTTGCTTCTCATCAGAAGTAGTCGGGTCCAGTGGTGTGGTCAAAGATGGTGCCTTTCAAACTCCAGCCAGCTGCAGTGTTGGTGCTGTTCCTAAATTGTTGATGTACAGACACAAGTGAAGCATTTTCAGTGCCTTCTAGCAGAAACTCATGTCTGTACAGTGTTTATCTTCTATGCCCTGACTTTTATCTCAGTAGAGATGCAGCAGTGTGTCAGTGCATCACAACTCCTGAGGTGCAGGCAGTCCATGCACATCTTTCCTCAGCTGCTGTGGCACCTGGAATGGGAATGCTGCTCCTTAGGGCTGACACCAGACGGAAGCTTAAAACTCCTATTTTTTATTGTCATGGCTGCTCAACAAAGTTGTCTGGGCAATTCAGAGACTGAGTGCTGTGACAGGTTAATGGTCTTCCAGCTGATTGATTGCTGAGGTGAAATAGCCTTTCCCAGCAGGAAATCCTGTGCCAGCAGCATGTAGCAGTAATGCCGTGGTAATGGTGAAAGGAGCTTGGAGGGGAGGAGTGTGGAATCAGTGGCCTGGGTGCTGGGAGCAGAGGGGAGGATCCTGGCCTGGCAGGACCCTTTCCTCTGCAGATGAATTGCTGACCCTGTTCCCTTGGAATGTGGGATTGGTGGTGCCTGCCTTGCTGTGTTGTGATACCACATGCATCACTTGCAGAGCATTTTTATAGAGCATTTTTTATTGTCTTTAAAGCAAACATGCACTTTGCTGGGCTGCTCTGTTTTTCTTCAAGTATGCTTTTCTTACCCAGAGAATTGGAATGAATTTAGAACAACAGAGCAGGTTTTAGTCTTTCTTGTCCAAGCAGGTTTGTTCTCATTTAGGTCATAAATGAACATCTGTTTCTTTATCTCTGCCCTTAATGGCATATTGTCCACATCTGAAAGCAGCTGCATAATATACCACAATTGTTTGACTTTGCTGAGCAGGCATCCTGGACCTGATGTTAGATCACAGCTGAAACTAATTTGGCATGATCCTAGCTGGTTTACAAGGTCCAAGTCTTATTTTCTTAAGATCTAAGCAATTTCAGCTGTGTGATTTTGTGAAAAGAGGAGCAAATGAGAGGTGAGGGGATAGGATGGCATCAGATAATCTGCAGCCCAAGGTGCTCTGCTCAAGGATGTGGCTGTGCTTTTGGGAAAAAAAAAAGAAGAAAAAAGGGACTAAATGGTGATAGTACATTGAGTATTTGTTGTTGGTCTGTACCTGACAAAGCAGTGATTTCTTGCTGGTTTAGCATACTCTCATACCCACACAGTAATAAAATGAAGATTGGGAGCTTAAAATTGTGTTGGCTCATATTTCTCTCTTGAAGGTGGGAAGAAGAGCGTTACCCTGAAGGCATTAAATGGAAGTTCCTAGAGCACAAAGGTCCTGTGTTTGCTCCACCATATGAACCTCTGCCTGAAAATGTCAAGTTTTATTATGATGGTGAGTTAATCTGTGTTTCTACTTGCTAGGAAGAGAAATAAACATCTCAGAGTATTGCGATGTTCTTCTGGGGACTGAAGAGCTGAGGAGGTGGTTGTGTTTTAGTGGTTCACTTAAATCAGCTCCTCAGCAGCAAAGTGAGATCTGTGGAAGGAAAGGAATTTACCTGAGCCTGCTGAATTCTGCTGACTGAAGTGACACAGGGAGGAAGGACTCTCAGTCCCTTTTGGTGGTGAATCTCTCAGATTCCTTGGCAGAATGAGCGTGTCAGATGCCTCAGAGTAGCAGTGACCAGTGGAGTATGTAATTGTAGCTTCCTCATCACTGGTCACCTTCAGGCTTACCCTTGTTTTCTTTAACCTCAAGAACTGCAACTTCCATCGTCTGTGGTGACATTCATCATCATTTGGTGGCGTGAGCGAAATAAAAGACAATTGAATTGGGTACAGATGATTAGGATCTTGTAGGAATGAATGGGATGACCCTGGTCTCAAGGACACAGCCCTGTCATGTAAGTCATGGTCCCATTCCCTGACCACTGTGTGAGGTGGAACTAATTGGTGAGAGATTCAAGTATCCTGGGCTGCCTGGCTGGTAGAGGCTCACATGGAAGGGATTATGTGATGTGATGCCTGTTGGAGCTTGGACTTGATGACCTGTGTGTTTCCTTTTAGTCCTGTGATCATGTTAAATGAAGGATCAAATTAACCCAGGATTGAATTAAGTGGGAGGTATTTGAATGGATGAAAATGTAATTTTTGGTGATGGAGACATCTGCACATGGAACTCTTCCAGGAGCAACGTGCTGTTTTCATGTGACGTGACACAGTGTTTTTAAATACTGAGGAATAGGTGGCATTACATTTTCAGCAGCAAAGTAATGAAATAAATATGCTGTAGCCTATTAAAGGCCATCTCCAAGCAACTAGCACAGTGATCAAGGATGTCTGCAGCCTTCTTTCTTAGGGTTTGATAAGAACTTGATACAAAGTTGGAAATTGTTTGCCTGTATTGAAAAATGCATGATCTCTCCTGTTGTCTGGAGAAGGGGAGGGGCAGATTGCACCGTGCTATCCCATGGTGCAGACAGCAATAAGCTCCTCATCTCTCCAGCCATCTATTTCACAGAGCCTCTGCAGGGATTTTTGCAACCTCTGCCTCTTTCATCACAGAAATTCATCAATAAGCTCAACAGTCATGGGCTGGGCAGGGAGGGGGTCTGGCAAATAAAGACATCCCATAAGTCTTCCTTGAGAAACTAGGCACAAAATCAGATTCCTGATTTACACAGCAGCTGCTGAGAGCCTCTGTCTGTGCTCACAAGGCATTGTCTCATTTCAAGATTATCCCAGGGTGATTTGTAGAGCCCAATAATGAGGCTGTGGCTGGCCAGCAGCCGGCTCACACCAGAGGAATCTGTCCCTGGCCCAGGGATTCTCTGCCTGCTTTCATCTCACGTAACAACTGCTGGGGCTCTTGGAAGTGCCTGCGATACTGACTCGAGGAAGGAGCTTGAAATGCCAAAGCCATCCTTTTCCAGTGCCTGTGGGTTAACCAGTCACTGCTCATAGCCCAGAGGTGCCTCAAACTTGCACATTTTTCTGTAGATGGGGCAGGGTGAGTGTAGGTGGTGGCAATTGCAGTCGTGGCCATGCTCATTATGTCCCCTGGTTGCTCTCTGGTTTCAGTTTTCAAATCAGGTAACTAATATTCACGCCTCTGGGATAAATCCCTTCTTTACCAGCTCTGCCACTGAGAGCCTTTTCAAACCTTTGTGGAAAAAAAAAAAAAAAGGAAATGGTGTCCAATGAAATATGTTCTAAAGTGATTAGATAAAGGTAACTGAGCCTTCAGCTAGCTGGGAAAAATATCAGACATTTTAGCCCCATAACATGTTACTGACTCAATAGCCTCTGTCAAGCTAAAATTGCAGCCTGGAAAAACAGTTTCCCTTGCTGTGTCTCCCTTCCCCCATTTCCTGTTATAAGCAAACAAATGCTGTATTTTAGGTTACAGCTTAAAAATTGGCAGAGTTACTGTTGGTTTAATTTAATTGTGGAATATTCTCAGATCATTGGGAGGACCTTTTGCTAAGTCCTGTTTTACGAGGGTTTATAGATCTTAAGGCTTTATAGCTGACTCCCATGCTTTAATTTTAGAGATGATGCAACTTTTGAAAATATGTAGTAAATCCAGCATGTGGTGTTTTCTTTTCCAAGAGCACAGATTGAGCAGTTTCTTGTGTTCACTTCTGTGCGGTAAAATGGTTGTTAAAAATCCCCAGGTATTGACTGCCAACCATTGGAACTTTAAATATTTCTTGCAACTAAACTAGCTGGAGATGTGAGCTGCATGCAGAATCCTTCAGAGGGATCACTGGCACCCCACATTTCATCAGGAATGCAGTCAGGACCAAAAAATGCTCGATAGGAATGCTAGATGTCGAATGCACAGCCTGGATGCTGCAGCAGCCTCTTTTCCCTTGTGTTTCAGTTTTCCCTTGCAGCAATTCCACTTTGTGCTGCAGTCATGCAGAGAAGCTGGAATGTGACCCCTCCATTCACTGACAGCTCAGTCTGTCTTAAAAATGAGTGGCTTTTGAGCCTGCTTTGGAGGTGCAGGAGTGCATTCCCACAGCAGAGGGAACAATGAGCAGCACCCCAGCACGTTTCCCTGCAATGAAGGAGGTTTCAATATTTGGCATCTCTTTCCAGCCTGTTTGTGGTATATCCAGAGGAAGGGTTCTTCCTGCCTAGAAATAGCTGAAAGCTGGAAGGGGTGTTCCAAGGTGGAGTCTGTCTGTGCATTGCAAAAGGATACAGGGACTGTATTTTCCATATGTCTGAGGGCTGGAATATGAAATTTCATAAAATCCCAGCCTCTTTGACATCAAACAGCAGTGTCTCCCCAGGAGCACACCCAGCACAGGGGTGGCTCAGCAGAGGGTTTCCTGCAGCAGGCCTTTTCCTCTTCCTGCCCTGCAGCCCAGACCTGCCTCACATCAGATTGCTGTTGCTTTTTTTAATGTTTAGATTCCAGAGGAAACTTTTTTCAAAATGTTTGTGGTGGAAGTCAAGCAATTGTGCTCCTCTGTTTCCTTTGTCCATTCAAGTTGCTGTATTATGTAACATTTTAAGACAAACTTCTCTGTAGTAAAAATATAATCCTTTAGGGTAGTTGCTATGTTCTCTTTATGACTTTGATTCCTGTTTACCATTTTCTTTAAGAAGAAAACCTTTCTTTGTAGGTAAAGTCATGAAGCTGAGTACCAAAGCAGAAGAAGTTGCCACATTCTTTGCAAAAATGCTTGATCATGAGTACACTACAAAAGAGATCTTCAGGAAAAACTTCTTCAAGGACTGGAGAAAGGTATGCACCTTGTCCTGGGCTGCAGTGGCTGTGGACATGGCCAGTGTCTCCTCAGCACTGACCAGTGAAAAGGGACTGCTGTTCTAAACTAAAAGCTGCCTCAGACTGTAGCTGTGAAGTTTCCCATTTATCCTGTGGTTTCACCAGGAAGGACCCTGCCATAAATGCCCTCCTAAACCAACATAGTCAGGTTTCTCTGGTGGGGTGTAGCTGACTTGCCTGTTACATGCCTTGTGTAAGAGCTGGATTTACTAGAAAGAAACTCCTTCCAAAGAAATGAGATGTTTACCTCAGAAATCAGCCATAATAGCAAACCTTTAGAGGAGTTTGGTGCAGTTTTCCTGGATGTGTTTCTGGGCTTTTCTCCCCATTCCTCAGCAGTCCCAGTCAGGGTTTGGGAGTTCTTTGGAAAGTGCTGCAGCATTACCCAGTGCTTGGGGAGATCAGAACCCTGCAAGGCCAGTGCTCCATGGGATCTGCTGCTTGTCCTTTCCTCTTTGACCTCAGCTGGCATGAGTCTGTGCAAGAATTGGGATTCTTGGGGTGGTGATTGTGAGAACCTGCCTGTTGTTCCTGTTTAGGCTGCCTGCAGTAGGGCAAGCTCTGCTATGCATAAGAACTTTGTGTGTGTTTGTGTAAACTTAAAGCACTGCTTTCTTTCTGCAAGGAAATGACCTCTGAAGAGAAGAGCACTATCACCAACCTCAGCAAGTGTGACTTCACCCACATGAGCCAGTATTTCAAAGCTCAGTCAGAAGCTCGGAAACAGATGTCCAAGGAGGAGAAACAGGTACCAGTGGGAATTGTAGGAGACTTGGTGGTTGTAAACATCTTTGTACAATCGTTCTCCTTGCTGTGCATACACCAGTGGTTGTCACCAGCTTTCAGATTATTGCTTCCATGTGAACTGCAGGAGTGTGCCCTGTGCAGCTCAGGTAGGGCAAAGCCCTGTGTTTACAGCTGAATCTTCATCCTGACTTGAAATGATATTGATAGGGCTAATCCTGCTTAGGGAAATAAAGTTAAGTAAGTAACTGCTTAAGTAAAGTAACTGCTTAAGTTAATAAAGAGAATCAGAGGTGCTGCCTCTGGGTTCATTGGTCCCTGGGAAATAATGAGCACTGGATACTCTGTTAAGGATGGCATAGATCAGGATGGTGAAAAGTATGCAGGAATGCCATTAGTGAATAAAAATGAGAGAAGAAATCTTAAACATGAAGTAATGCTGTTTTTTGAATAAAAAATGAACTTTATTATCCAGTAGCATGGCTGCATTGTATTGTAGGTTAAGAATTAAATTAACTGCAGTGGATTTTGGAAGGTGGAAACTTTCCCCAAGTTCTCAGTTGATCTTCTGCAATGCTCTAGTAGTTGTCCTTTGAATAAAGGGCCTGACAGCTTGGAATTACAGCCTTTGGTTTGGGATCAGAGGGATCCCATCAAAATGGAGAGCCCTTGTCATCCTGCTGTTTCCATTTGATAATTGTGGGTGAACCCTTCAGTTTCTGTCTATGGTAGCTCTTAAAATGGTAAAGAAGTGGCTTTTTCTGTTTCTTAGCTGGTGCAGCAGTGCTGTCTGTGGGTCAGATGTTTTATTTTGAGCTGCAATGTTTTTATTTTTCCTTCTATATAATTAGAGTTCAGGCACAGAAGTATGCAGTGAAATCTCAGCACATTCTTTCTTAGAAGACTGTGTTCTGCTTGTGAAACCGTTTGCTGACACAGGCTTGACATGCAGCAGTCTGGAGACATTCCTTTGCCTGCTTTCCAATGCTGAGTTCAAACACAGAAATCTTTTATACACAGAATTTTCATACATAAACAACGAGATATGAAGTCCAGTGGATGTCAAAAGCTCAGTATAAAATATAAAGTAGCAGTACTGTGCTGAGGGTACCCTTGAAGCTGAGATATATGGATAGAGGTACATGCCTCTGTTGTGGCAAAATTGTAGCTGCCTTCACCAGCACTGATCTGTTTCCCTCAAATACAATTTTCGGAGAATTTTCATACATTCTTTCCCCTTTTCCAGTTTGTTTGTGCTGTGTGTGTTTTATGAATGTTTTTCTGGCCAGTCTGATATATTTTCCATGATGGGGATCTGGGTTTTGGTTGAGTCTTCAGCATTAGTGTGGTGCAAATATAAAAATGTTTCCAGTCTTGGCATAGAAAGGTTTGAGTGGTGCTGCATGTGCTGTATCGCCTTTGCTTTTGGCTTTTCCCAGAAAATCAAGGAGGAGAACGAGCGGCTATTGAAGGAGTATGGGTACTGTGTGATGGACAACCACAAGGAGAGGATTGCCAACTTTAAGATTGAGCCCCCGGGTCTCTTCCGAGGTCGTGGGAACCATCCCAAAATGGGGATGTTGAAGAGACGCATCATGCCCGAGGACATCATCATTAACTGCAGCAAGTGAGCCCTGCATGCTTCACTCCTTGGCTCTGCTCTCTGGGGCTCCTTTTCTAAAACACTGTATAAGCTGATACTCAGACATGTAGAATTAGGGCTACAGCTTATCTTGTTCTCATATGGATAAGAAACTGAGTTATACAGGCAAAGACTGAGCAGGGCTTTCATGTAGAACTTTTTCAACATATTTCCCTCCTCACGCCTACAGCCTACATCTGCCCAAACTGCCTTTCCTGATAGTATTTCCAGAAAATAATTTTATTCTACATAGGTTGACCTACCTTGTGTTCCTTGATGTTGAAGGCTAAGGTTTGCTGGACTTCTCTTCACTCTCTATAGTTCTCATGAGTGTCCACACTATTACAGTGTTCATAAATCAAAACTGGTCCTAATGACATGTCCCACCTACAGTATAATCCTTCATCAGGTTCATACTGGTAGCAGTTACATTCCTGATCCTTGTTCATTTTAATTTACTTGGTTTACTGGTTGTGGAAATAATGTATTTCTGTTGCCTCAGTTCCTTTCCCTGCACTTTCTTTGTGTAATGCTGTTTATTACCTGCTGTGTTTTGATGCTGGTGGGATTTTCTTTAAATAGCTTTTATCATCTGTTTTCTAATTCTCCGTAGGGATTCCAAAATCCCTGCCCCTCCACCAGGACACAAATGGAAGGAGGTCCGGCATGATAACAAGGTGACCTGGCTGGTGTCATGGACTGAGAACATCCAAGGCTCTATCAAATACATCATGTTGAACCCTAGCTCAAGAATTAAGGTAAAGATCCAGTTAAAAAAAAAACAAACAAAATTGGAACAATCTTCTTGGTCATGTTTCCAAAAAGCAAATGCAGCTCGTGGTTAGGAAAAAGAGAGGAGGTAAAACTGTCTGAGTGTTTCATCCTAGCAGGGTTGAAAAATATAGGGAAACTTCTGTGTTTTTGTTCCCCCTTGAAAAGAGAGTTTACAGTTCTGCCCAGGAGAGCAGGTGAAATCTGGAAAAAGTCTCCTGAAAAGCATCATTGTGTCATTTCTAGTAGGAATCCTTTAACCTGTGTAAACCTCAAAGGAAGCAATTTATCCAAGAACAGTCTTGCTCTGGTGGATATTTCATGTACATTTGGCCTTAACTTCCCCTGCCTGTATTGTAGTGAAGTTCTAACCATGGGTTGTTAATTAGTTGTTTGTAAAATTGAAAACCCAGCCAGGCTCCTGGCTGAGAAGGCTGGTAAGGAGCTCATGACTGAAGGAAAACAAACTCCTGCTGTGGGAGCAATACCCAGTCTGTGGATCAAGTCCATAAAAGCAAGAATTTAAGCTTTTTTCAGAAAGTCTTTTTCCGACAGATTTTTTTTTTGTTTTCCTGGATTGGAAACAAAGAGTTTGTCCTACAAATACAGGAGGAAAAATATCTCTATTCCTTGCAAATTCCTGCCCTCTTTTTGCTGTGTCTTGAATATCTAATAATGATGATGAACTGTTGATGTTGCTTTTGCCTTTTATGGGTATTTAATTACACAGCTGAAAGAACATAAGTGCCGTCTGAATAAAGCAAAGGAAACCATTTGTATTTTGAGAAGCAGGGAAGATGTGTCTTTTGTGTCTCTCTAGTTGCTTCCATGGAAGTGTTTAATATCATGGAAATCTGAATGACCTGCAGCTGTGTGGCAGCACAGTGTGAAGCTGAGCTGTGCAGCAGCAGCATCTCAGTGCTTTTGTACAGCGAGGCCGTTTGCCACACAGGGGCTTGCAAAGCCTTGAGATGCAGATTGGAGCTGTTCCTGTGCCTGCTCTGTAGTGCTGACTCTGTTCTGACTTCCCTGCAGGGTGAGAAGGACTGGCAGAAGTACGAGACAGCTCGGAGGTTGAAGAAGTGTGTAGATAAAATCCGGAATCAGTACCGAGAAGACTGGAAATCCAAAGAGATGAAAGTGCGGCAGAGGGCTGTGGCACTGTACTTCATTGATAAGGTGAGGCTCCTTCCTTGGCTCCTCTCACCCTCCCTGTCCTGCTGGGAGTCCTTGGGAATGCAGTGTGTTTGTCTTGAAGGCAGAATTGAGGCTGAGGTGTCCTGAGACTTCCTGGTGGGCAGGCTCCTTTTCCTTCCCATTACCTGGAATGCAGAGCAATGAACTATTGTACTAAACACGGTTATTTCAGGCAGCATTGTTTACTTCAGGCAAAACTCACAGCCTGGTTCCAGAATCACCCAGCTGGATTACTGGGAAGTTTGTGTGGGCCTTTCGTCTCCAGCTGTTTCAGTTTTCCTGCTGGGAATTTCTGCTGGTTTGTCTCCTCTTCAGTATGAGGTTGCAGTTGTGAGGTTTTGTAATTATGCTAATTTTTTCACCAGGGCATAAAGAAAACTGCAGTTGTGTTGATGCATTTAAAGCAACATAAAACCAATTCCCAGAGAGCTTTTCCCTAGTGGCATCTGGTGTCTTGACTAACTAAATTAACAGGTTTTGTTCAAAATGGTTTGATGTAAACCAGGGAACTTTGATGTGAATAATTGTTTCATATGACCACTGAGGATTTCAAAAGCTAGAAATTGTTTTGGCCAGCACTGTTAAAATATGTGTTTTTATGCAGTCAAATGTAGCCTTTAGATAATTTATACAAGCCAATATTTATGTAATCTGTATGCTATTTGAAATGTATCAAGGTAGGATCATAGAAGATAAACAACTGAACTATATGAACTATTTCAAGTAGAGATCACATGGAACTGCCACACTTTTTGAAATTAATTTCTGTTAGTCAAAACCGTCTCACAATTTGAGTTACTTAATTAGCAAAAGTTGGTAAAGCATCCTGACTTAAACTCTTTAAAAAAAAAAAAAAAAGAGAGAGAGATTCCCCTCTGGACACTGCTGGTTCTAGGCCACTGTCTGAAAGTTTGCAGCATCTCTCTTTTCTGGGGACAGTTTGAATTCCTTACCTCTTTTGTCTTGATATAAATGTAGCTTGCCCTGAGAGCTGGTAATGAAAAAGAAGAAGGAGAGACAGCTGACACCGTGGGCTGCTGCTCTCTGAGAGTAGAGCACATCAAGCTGCATCCTGAGCTGGATGGGCAGGAATACGTGGTTGAGTTTGACTTCCTTGGGAAGGACTCCATCCGATACTACAACAAAGTCCCCGTGGAGAAGAGGGTAAGGCACCTCCACGAGTCCATGCACAGAGATGTGGTCAGCACAGTCTGCATGGCATTAGCAGGTTGCTTTATCACCGAGCCAGAAAATAAGTCAGTTAATGTGACATCCTTGTGGTGTGACCCAGCCCAGCAGATGAAATGTTCAGACATCTTGCAGCTCTTCCCTGTGGTCTCAGTGTGAAGAGTTGACATTGCACAGCTGCAGCAGCTGTGTTAGACAAGCTTCCTGGGTCTCATTCTCATCATCAGAGTTGGTTTTGTCACCTGTAGATGGTGGAATTGCAGGCCCGTGTGACCAGTAACAGTATAAACAGTTCAGAAATCCTGCAGGCACTGGCAGAGAGCAGATTGATTGGGGCTGTGATAACAGACACCTCTGTCACAGTGGTTTGGGTTGTGTTGGAGCTTTGCCCTCGCAGAGGTCTTGACCTTGGCTGCTCCAGAGCCTGTGGAGAAGCTGCACTGATACCTCTGGCCTATGAGCTTGGGTGTCAGCCAGCCAAGACTTCTTATGCCATGTCAATTCTTTCATTTCTGTCACGCCCCAGTTTCAGATTTGCTGTGATTTTGGCCTCATTTCAGAATCAATCCCTATCCAGCAGCATGAACCTGGAAAAAGTTATCCAAAATGTTTTTGTAACAGCCATGCATCTGTGATCTCAGCTCTGTGTTCTGAGTTAGATACCTTGTGTATAATACTGTGGTAATTGTCATCACAGCAGTAAATATTTGCCCCTTGAGGAGCAAAACAACTGAAAAAAATAAAACTACTGCTGCTCTAGAAATTAGTGTGCTGGAATTGTTAGTTCCCTGCAAAAATAAGAAAACTTATTTTTCTATATAAATTTATTGGTAACTCTTGGTATTTTTTCAATGCTTAAAATGGGGAGTGGATTATTGTGAAAGTAGAGATCTTTGTATATTGGGTGTCTGTAGAAGAATGTTGTTGAGAAGCTGGAGAATTGGAGCGTGCAGAGCTGGGATTTGTGGTCTCTGTTATAATCAAAGATGCTTTGATTATTCTCCCTACCCCAGTGAGACATGTTTGGGATGAAATTGTATGAAACAATGCAGCAATGAGGAGGGTTGGTTTCCTGGGGCTTCAGTCCATGGGAAATGGCTCAGGGGTCTCTTGGGCTCGAGTAGTAATGGGAGAGTAAGGAAAAGGCAGTAGCTCTGGGGGTCTCTTTCTCTGTTAGGCAGCTACACCAGAGCAGCTCAGTCTCCTGACTGTAATTTTGATCCAAAGGATGGGAGGCCATTGAAGGTTCAGGACTCCTTTTGCTGGGGAGGAACCTGCAGCACAAGCATTGCATTGAGAGGTGGCTCTTAGCCTGCTGGGAAATAACATCCAGCACCATCATCACTGTTCCCTGGGAGCAGCTCAGTGCCCTCCTGGCAGCCCTGCTTTCATACAGCTTAGTACTGCCTGGTCTGTGTGCCTGACGTTCCTGGTTTTCTTCTCCTGCAGGTGTTTAAGAATCTTCAGCTGTTCATGGAGAACAAGCAGCCTGAGGATGACCTCTTTGACCGCCTCAATGTAAGCACACAGTTCATGGTGAGGGTGGTGGAGCACCCTGAACAGGCTTGCTCTGCACCAGGCAGTAACAGCTGCTCTGTTCCAGAAATGGTTTCAGTGGAAAGTTTCTTCCAGAGCAGCCTCAAAGCAGTGAGAGTCTTATCTCAGTCTGGTGTCTGAATTGTCCACTGTGCCCACAGGTTCCCAAATGGGCCTTGATCCTGGTGAGCCTGCCTGGCTCTGACCTGGGGAGGTTTTTTCAGATTTCAGAGATGATGGATGTGTGAGGTGACAGATTTCCACATGCCATCCCTGTCTGCACACTTGGCTCTGTGGGAGCACTGGTGGTGGTCCAGACATGTTTATTGTTGTTGGAAACCAAAACCTCCACACCAAAGAAAGCCTTTTTGGCCACTTGTGGTACTTGTCACCAATCTCATACTTGTTGGTTCTTTGTTCACTTTTGCTGTGGTTTCAGTAATGCTGTGGCTATTCTGTTGTGGTCAGGTCTGAGTACACCAGACCTCAGCCATGAGCTGCACGTCTGTGTCAGCCATGGATCCAGGTTTCACAAATGCTGTGCTCATTCCTAGTGCTCACTGTCATCTCCTTTCTGCTTCTTTAGACCAGTATCTTAAATAAACACCTTCAAGACCTTATGGAGGGACTGACAGCCAAGGTATTCCGTACTTACAATGCCTCCATCACGCTACAGCAGCAGCTCAAGGAGCTCACTAACCGTAAGTCTTGTCCCTGAAGCTGTGAGGGGAACAGATCTTAACCCTGCAATGCAGACCTGGCTTCCTTGGCTGAGCCACAAGTTATGTATCTGTTCACCACTTCCTTGTTACAGTTCCCCCAGTGCAAATGTCAGGCAGCTGAGATCTGACCAAAAATCTCCTGTCAGGCAGTTTCTGGGGGTAGTTGAGCAGCTCAGCACTGGGGCAGAACAGAACTGATTGTGAGCACACTAGGGTGTTCTTTCCAGGTTATGCCTGTCCTTTATCAAACCTGTTTGCTGTTGGCTGTAAGGTGCTGTCGATGGCAGGCCAGACAGATGCCTGTGTAACAGCCCCGTGTGTCTTGGCTGCTCCTCCACACCCCTGTGAGCAGTGCTGCCTTGCACTTCGCAGCTCTGCCAAGTGGACCTGTTGGACCTGTGAATCCCAGCAGTGTCCCACTGTCCCCTGCTCTGGCTGTGCTTCCCCTCCATGGAGCTGAGATGGTGTCAGTGGTGATAGAAACATCCAGAAGGAGTTAGGGGCTGGGATGGAAGTGGCCAGGCTTGGGAGTGCAGTGCTGAGACTGGACATAGGAGGGGAAGGTTGGTTCTGCAGTGGCTGTGGGACATTGGCTGGGGCACCACACCCTGGAGAACTCACTTGTTCATCACTCTCCTGTCCTTCACAGCTGATGACAACATCCCAGCAAAGATCCTCTCCTACAACCGTGCCAACAGAGCGGTGGCCATTCTGTGTAACCACCAGAGAGCTCCGCCCAAAACCTTCGAGAAGTCCATGATGAACCTGCAGAGCAAGGTACCTCCCCCTGCCCAGCTCTGGAGCAGCAGGGCTCCAAGTGCTTCATCTCAGGAGTCAGCATTCCTTTCCCTCGGGGTGAAAGCAGGGCCTGTTTCCCTGTCAGGAGTTGGTGGTGTGCACTAGAGATGGGCCTGCTCAGAGATGAGCAGTGATCTGGAAGGAGCCTCTCTGAAATGTCTTTTACCTCTAAAAAACAAGACCAGACCCTTTTTCTGCCCTTCATCCTTTAGCTAGGTGTTCTGCTGCCTTTGAAACTTGAGAGCAGCAGTCTCTGGCTCTGATCTGTGACCCCTAAAGAGCCTGGAGTGGGCATCCACCCCTGTTGTGTGAATCCCAGGCCACTGTCACTGTCCATAGTACATTGTGCCCCTCTGACTTGACCTCTTCCTTTGCAGATTGTTTCTGGTGAAGGCCATGAGGTCCAAAGGGGTTAGGTCTGTTCCTGGTCTGGCTTTAGAATAACCTTCACAATAAGGAGTTCTGGTTTGGCACTGCAGTGTCCCCCGCTTCCATAACACCTAACATGGCTGCCTTCACCCCAGATCCTAGAGCTTGGGGTTGTTTAAGGGGAATGGTTGAACAGGGGCTGCAAAATGCTGAATCTCCCTGAATCCCAAGCTTACTGAAGAAGATCTGCCTGAAGAATTAACACCTCTCAGTGTGTAGGATTTGGGGCTGAGGGATCAAGGATCATCCTTCCATGTAGCCATCAGAGAGCTGGTAGTGGTGGGATGCAGTGAAGGCAGGCAAGCTGCCAGGAGGGGTTTGTTGGCCAGGCCAGTTCCTTGGCCTGCATGGTTGTAGCTGTGTGAGAAAGCTCCCAGCACCAGCTTGTCTTTGGAAATGAGTGAGGCCCTGTTTTCTGAGGGGAATATCTCACCACACTTGGCTGTGCAGTGGCCAGTGACCCGATTGCTCTGCAGGAGTGGATCTGACTGCTGGCACATTCTGAACGTGGTCACAAAGTGGCTTCCCTGGGTCATGCTGCCCCGGGGTGACTGACACAGCTGTCAGCAGCTTGTTCTCAGTGCTGCCATCTGGTTTTGCCTCTCCTAGATTGATGCCAAGAAGGAGCAATTAGCTGATGCCAGGAGGGAACTGAAAAGCGCCAAAGCTGATGCCAAGGTCCGGAGGGATGAGAAGTCTAAAAAGTAAGGCTGGTGTAACTGGGCTGTGTCATGCTCCCAGAAGGGCCCTTCACCCTCTATTCCACTCTCCTGGCCTGTGATTTGGGAAGGCTTTCTTTTGCCCTTT
Source organism: Thryothorus ludovicianus (assembly GCA_013397245.1). Classification (NCBI taxonomy): domain Eukaryota; kingdom Metazoa; phylum Chordata; class Aves; order Passeriformes; family Certhiidae; genus Thryothorus; species Thryothorus ludovicianus. Next base: position 111,966 of record VZTB01017146.1, on the reverse strand, counting down.
TCATTCTGTGCATGAAGAAACAGCCACCTGTGGGGTGGTCTGACCCTGCAGTTCCTGCCGTGGTCGCTCCTGCCCAGCCCAGAGCTGAGCCCCTGCCAGTGCTCACCCACCCACTGCTGCCCAGGACCCATGTGCAGCATTGCTGTGAGCCAGGGCTCACACAGTTAATTAATTGCACAGGCACCTCCCTGAGTTCCACACTCCCCGTGGGAAGCCCAGGGCACAGACCATGTGCTGGGGCTCCCTGTGGGCTCTGCAGAGCAGCCACGGGGGAGCTCTGGAAGCAGGATCACAGCATGAGGGAGAGATGGGCTGGTGTGGGAGTGGGTGTAGCATCAGAACAGTTCAGGCTGTTGCTTCCAATCCTTTAAAACAAAACTGCTGCTTAAGATTCCTGCTTTGCCTCTTGGAAAATGTCAGTTCTTAATTGCATGTGCTGAGTGTGTTGTTGTCACCATCTGTGCTGGCACAGCTGCCCTGTGTGCCTGGTGGCATTGCTTACCTCGAGCAGAGTCCCTTTGGGTTCCTGCAGTGCTGGCAGGGCATTGTGAGTTCAGTGCTTTGTTCTTTGCCACCCCAGGACAGTGGAGAGCAAGAAGAAAGCAGTGCAGAGGATCGAGGAGCAGCTGATGAAGCTGGAGGTTCAGGCTACAGATAGGGAGGAGAACAAGCAGATTGCTTTGGGCACCTCCAAACTCAACTATCTGGATCCCAGGATCTCTGTTGCTTGGTAAGCACCTGCCTGGGGTGTGCTGGGCTGATCCACCCCACCCCTTCACCTCTGTCTTGTCTCCCCACGTAGCAACAAGGGCAGGGTCTGTGGCCTTCCTTTTATCTCTGACTCTAACAGCATCTCCTCTCCTGCAGGTGTAAGAAGTGGGGAATTCCTATAGAGAAGATTTATAACAAAACCCAGCGAGAGAAATTTGCCTGGGCTATCGACATGGCAGAGGAGGACTATGAGTTTTAACCTGTTTTTATTGAGATTAATTTTATGGGAAAAGGGAGTAGCCTGGTTTTTAGGGAGATTGATAAACTGTGAGCCTTACTTGTCCTTGGATGCTGGGGAAGGGGGAGGAAAGGGGCAAGTGAGCATCAGATAAAACAGCCAACATCTTGCAGAAAGCATAACCTGGAAATATCTTAAAGGAGCTGAGCCAGTTGTCCTATGGACAACTTATTTAAAAATGTTTCAGAGATCCAAATTCTAGCTGTCTGGTTTGTGTGGTTTTTCTCTTGAGGCAGGGCAAGTGGATGGGGGATTTGTCAACCTTCCGCCAGGCAAATTCACCATCACACTGAGAGCGTGGAATCTTTAGCTACTGTATACAAAATCCAATTATATTGGTGCGTTTTTACAGTTAGGGTTTTGCAATAACTTCTATATTTTAATAGAAAATGGACTCCTTAACCCCTGCCCTTCCCCTCCCCCTCCTGCCCCATTTCAGAATTTAACAAATAAAAAAAAACTTAAGGAACCCAACGCACCTGTTACAGCTGTCACTATAGTCATGGAAATACCCAAATCTTTTTCAATTTGTCACTCGAAACAGTCGTGGCATTGGAACGCGAATTACAAATATCCATCACATTTGTTCAGAGCAAATCATGATGGGAAATTGGCCTCCTGACTTGAGTGTTCCTATTTTAAATGTGAATTTTTATTTCTTTTTAATTATTTTAAAATATTTAAACAGTTTTCTTTCTTTATGATCTTAAAGATCGTGTAGGTTTGGGGAGCGGGTGAGGGGAGGGGGCCATGTGATGGAAAGATGTGTGTGGAATTTGAGGGCAAATGAAATTGGAAACAAATGACATTCCCATCACCCTTTGTTCTGAACACGCTCTGTACACTTCCAAGAATTATCTACTTTTTAGGTTTGTCAGACTGTTTTACCTTTCCCCCACCCCCTTTTTTTCTAAGCCCCACTCCCCTCTTTTACTTGAAAGATTTTATTGTGTAAAAAGAAGTTTCACAGGTCAATAAATTTCGAGGGAAATGAGCATTGGTCCAAAAAAAGGAAAATAATCAAGATTTTAGGGCTTTTATTTTTTTCTTTTGTAATTGTGTAAAAAAATTTTAAAAATTAAAAAGCAGAATTTTAATGTGAAACCTTTTTTTGCTATAATCATTAGTCTTAGAGGCATTGTTAGCGTAGTGTGTGTGCAAGACCATTTCCTGCAGCCTTTCCTCAACAAGTATCTTCTATTTTTATCATGAATTCCCTTTTAATCAACTGTAGGTTATTTAAAATAAATTCCTACAACTTAACTGAGTGTTGATGTCTGTGTTCTTTCACCTCTGGCCCTGGATGTGAGGGCTGGGGGAGATGGTGGGGTGCAATTCCTGTTCCCAGCAGGAATTCCCTGAAGGATGTGACCCATCCTTGCCTGGCTGTGGTTGTGCTGCACCCTCTGTGGTGGTCACTGTGGGTTTCCATGCAGGCACAGCTCACAGTTTGCTTTGTCCTGGGAAAAGCCCTGAGAGCAGGAGCAGGGGGATGCAGGGACACCAGAGCTGCTCTTGCTGCTTTCTCTGCTGCCTTTTATTCAGCACAGAGCAGGATGGAGGGAGAGCAGCTCCTTCCCCTTGGTGGCTGGGCAAGGACTCAGGTGATGGGGCTGATGGATGCAGTCTCCTCCCTGGCACTGGAAGCAGCCCTGGCCTGTGTCCTTGGGGACTGTGGAGCAGACACTGCCCTGGCTGCTCTGCGAGCACCTCCCCTGTCCCCAGAGCCCCGAGGGTGGCTGTGGGGTCAGGCTCAGGCAGCTGGGGAGCCTCTGGGCAGCCAGCCCCGAGCAGGGCTTCCTGCTGCTCCCTGCGATCTTCCAGGCACTTTGTTGTGGCTGCACAACCTCGGGCTTTGGCAGGAGCTGCCGTTTCTCTCTGGGGCCTTTCCAAGGTGCAGCGGAGAGGGAAAGGGGCTCATTGTGCTCCTGACCTGCCCGTGCCTGAACAATGCAGCCTGTAAAAATATCATTGTATTTATACAGCCCTCCTTCCCGCCTGCAGACCTGGCCCAGTTATCCCGTGTCTTACAAATTCCAGTATCTTACAGGGAATTGTGGAATGCAGTGGGAAGGGATGTTCTCCCACAGAGGGGGTCCCCCACCCCAGCATTGCTGCTGCCAGATCCACCTGCTCCCTGGGCACGCTGGGCTGCTCTGGCCAGGCTGGGAGATCTCTGCTCTGCCTGGATGTGCCAGGCCAGGCTGATGGCTGAGGCTGGAGCGTGTTGTGCCTCTCTGTCAGCAAGAAGGAGAAAGATGTTGATGCAAAACCCACCCATGGAAATGCACCCAGCTCCCTCCCAGCACTGGGAGCCCTGGGGGCTGAGGAGGGTTTAATCAGGGGTTTTGCCTGTGGCACAGCAGGGTGAGGACCACACACCTCACGCTTTCCATGGAGAATTCCCAGAGCCCACTGACTCACTGTGCAAACAGAGAAATGGCCACAAACGTGCCACATCCTGTCTTGAATCCCTCTGCTGCAGTGCCGGTGACGCCTGCCCAAATGCCACCATCCCACTTTGGCATTCCCGTCCCACAACAAGGCCAGGGAAACTGAGGCAGCAGTGATATGACCGGTGGAGAGGGCAAAATGTAGGTTTGAACTGGATCTTGCTCATCACATGCACAGAGTCTGGCTGCCAGGGGGAGGTGCAAACCCCTGCAGGATGCAGCCCCATCCCCCCTGAAGTCTTAAGGATTCCGGGGTTGAAAATTGAAACCAGGTGGATTCGCTATTAAAAAAGTGTGTGCTCCCCACGCAGCTCCGGGGAGTGGGGACTGGGGAGCCGGAGCCGCAGTGGATTTCTCACCAGGAGCTGGTTGCCATCCGGAGGGAACCTGCAATGCCTGGCAGGGCTGTGCGGGAGGCCGGCTTTGCCCAGGGGCTGTGGGGCGGGCAGGCTTTGCCCAGGGGCCGTGGGGCAGGCAGGCTTTGCCCAGCTCCTCGGGGAGCGTTTGGCACGGGGTCGGCACCGCGCCAGCACCCGCAGCAGCTCCAGAGCCCCGGGCGGGTCTGCTTCCCATCCCGGCACAGCGACACCAGCCCGGGCAGCTCCCACCGCCCCCAGGGCTCCCACATCCTGCTCCCTGCGGCACCAGCGAAGCTCTTCCCCCGTTCCGATTATCTCAGCTGGTTTTGTCTTTACCCGCCCCAGGCAGCCCGGAGCAGGCAGGAATGAATAAACACCGGAGAGGGGCAGCGGGGACTGCACCGCTCGTTCGGGTGAGTGTCGGGATTCCCGTGCGGGATTCATCCCTTCCCAGGCTCTGGTGTCGGAGGGGTGCTGGGCTGCGGCCACCCCCCGCAATTGCCTCAGAGTGCTGTGTCCCTGGATTTTGTTCCCCAGGCCTTGAGCATGCCTGGGGCTGTCCTTAAGCCAGAGGTCACCTGGCTGTTGTTCCTGGTGAGAGGATGCAGCTGCTCCGTGAATCCTGCAGGATAAGAAGGGATGGCATCCCGTGCTTCGGAACTGTGATGGGGGAGGTGCCGGGGCCACTCTGAGGGGAAAATCCCCCTTTTCCCTGAGGTGTTTGCAAAGGGAGATTGCAGAAACCCCCAGGCTTCCACAGCCGCATGATAAACACAATCCAGGGAATTTCTTCAAAAGCCAAACAGGAATGCAATGGAAGTTTTTGCTGCCCTGAGGGCTGGGGGTGATTGTTCACAGCCTGGCTGGAACAGGAGCTGGGACCACCAAACGGGGCTGTCGTGCAGCAGGCACACAAAGGCTGTCAAATTTCCTGTGCTGTCAAATTAAACAGAGGAATTCCTTGGCAATGCAGCATCTTAGAGCTAATGCAAGGCTAAAAGATGATCGGTTAAACTTGGAAAATACAAAATATCCATCGCAAAAAGCTCATTGTAAACCACATCCTCCACGTGCTGTCCCCAGCCCCCCCGAGCTCTGGGGCTGAGGGCACACCTTGCCTGGTGCTCTCCATCAGCGGGACCAGGCAGAGTTTGGGAGCACCTTTTGTGCTGCTTCGATGGCCACACTCCCTCCTCAGGTTTTGCCCTCAAAAACAAGGGTGTGCCCATAATGCTCAGCTATTTTAAGACCACTAGGAGCCGGCTGCTTCCTGCCGGTCCCAAGCGAGGCCATTACACAAGCCAGAAGCAACTTCCCCGGTGGCCACGGTGGCTCCCCCCAAAGAGAATGAGGCCCAGAGTGCCGTGCCAGCACCAAGCACAGGCTCCGGCAGCTCTGTCTCAGCTGAGCACATCCCCAGCATCTTTACAGTGCTGCTGTACACTGCTCATTTCTATCAGGGTAGGTTTGGGCTCTCACCCCCGTGTATCTGTCCTTGCCTGGATCCTTCAGGCAGGATCCTAAGTGACCTTATAGAGTTCCAACTGTGTGTGCACCTGTGTGTGCTGGGGAATGTCCCTGTGGAGGCAGGTGAAGCAGCAGGGCAGAGGGAGCTGTTCACATGTGGGATCCACTCAGGGATGTGCCCCTCACTTAGAAATCCCTCCCAGCCCCAGCCATGAGCTGGGGGGGTGAGATAAGGACTGCTGAGCACAGGCTGCCTTGCTGTGGGCCTGTGGACACGTGTGTATGTGTGTGCATTCACAGGTTCATTAAGTCTGGAAAGAAGAAAAAATGTATAGGATCAATAAAGTTGGAAAAGTCCTTTAAGTTCATTGGGTCCAAACATTAACCCATATTTATACATTTATACATATAAATGGGACCACCTGAGCACCCAGTGCACCATGGGGTGCCCTGATGGAAAGGAGGGCACAGGGAAGAAGGTCAGTGGCACGCAGAAAGGGAAATTGCAGGCTTTGACCACATGAATGGAGCAAACTGCACTGAAACGCTTCCCAATTCAGCCACTTATCCCCTCGCTAGCCCTGCTTTTGTGTGGTCTCTAACCCTGGTTTTTTGTGGGGCTGGAGAGTGTCCAGTGACCCCCGGCTCCCTACACGTCCCGCAGGGGGGGAATGCCACAGGCCACCCTGCAAGCCCCATCCCGCTTGCCGTGCCAGCACGGATCCAGCTGGGATCTGTGTGGAGGAAACTGCAGCCGACGCGGACCTGGCTTCACCAAGAAGCCGCACCATGGTGCCAGCGGCAGCATACGGAGAGATCTGTCCCCAGGAAAAGCCACCGTGGGATGCAGCATTGGGACCCCACATGTGCCACGCCAGGATCCCACGCAAACCCTGCTGTGGGTGCCGGGGGCCCTGAGGTATCCTGTGTGGTGTGCGGCACACGGGGTCCTGTGGGGTGCAGGCTGGGCTCCCCAGGCGTGCCATGGGGTGCAGAGTCCCCACACCCAGGCGTGCCATGGTGCAGAGGGTCGCGCTGTTCCAGGCGTGCTGGGGGCTCTGTGGCACTGGCACCACGCACCCCGCACGGGCTCCACCTGCGCCGCTGCCCCGAGAGCCGCTGGCCGGGGATGCTCCGGCCCCTGAGCCCCTCGGCCAGCTGGATCGGGTGCGTGTCCCCCCCTCGGGCCACTGAGCGGGGATGCTCCGGGCCCCGAGACCCTCGACCAGTAGGACCGAGTGCATGTTCCCTCCTCGGGATGCCAGGGAGATGCTCCGGTCCCCGAGCCCCCCGGCCGCAGGACCGGCTGCGTGTCCCCCCCATCAGGATGCTCCGGCCCCCAAGCCCCTCGGCCAGCTGGATCGGGTGCGTGTCCCCCCCTCGGGCCACTGAGCGGGGATGCTCCGGNNCCTCCTCCTCCTCCTCTGCTCCCCTCCCGCGGCGGCGCGGGGCGCGGCGGGGCTCGGGCTCTCCCGCTCCCCTTTGTTCGCCGCTCCGATGGCGGCCGGGCCGGGCGGCGGCCCCGGGGCGCCGAGCGAGGCGGAGGCGGCGCAGCTCTGCCGCAGCCTGGAGGTGGGCACCGTCATGACCCTCTTCTACTCCAAAAAGTCGCAGCGACCCGAGCGGAAAACTTTCCAGGTGAAGCTGGAGACGCGGCAGGTCACCTGGAGCCGCGGCTCCGAGAAGGTGGAGGGTGCCGGTGAGTGCGCGGCGGGGGGAGCCCGGCGG